>PVIC010007495.1:33087-52235 GCA_004025085.1 Thryonomys swinderianus | reverse complement strand
AAATCTCTTCTGAGTTCTAATAATTTTTCTCTGACTTATCTTAGGCTTTCTATCTAAATAGCCACATCTATAAAAGTCATTCTTCCCCCTAATTTTCACAAGATATAGTTTTGTTTTTTTAAGTTGAATTCTTCATTGGTACAATTTATATACATCTCACAATCACATGTAACATTGGGGAATTTGTACCAATATATGATACAAGTCAATTCTCCTAAAATTTGATAGACTTTCTTCTATAAGTTGAATAGAAACAATATGTGTTATTCTTGTTTTATCTCTGGCTTGAAAGAGCATGCTGGTAGTATTTCATATTTCAGAGTGGATTTCTGTAACTTCAGATTAAGGAAGTAGTTTTCTGTTTTCTATATTTTATGAAAATAATTTCTATTGTATTAAAGTTGATTAGGTATCTCTCCTGAATCTAGGATTACTTCTTTTAACAATAGATTTTATGTGATTTACTACCTATTAAATTTGAAAAATAAAATCTTTGTATATGCTGTATTTGTATTCATGTGTGTGTGCTTGTGTATGTGTGTGTGTATTTGTATGTGTGGTGTTGGGGATTGAATATAGGGTCTCATAAATTGAGTTACCTCAGCTATTTCTTTATATTTTAAATCTTAATACAATATTCAGAGAGTATAATAGTGATATGTTTATTCTCATAGACATATAACTTCTATCAATATCTACCTATAACATCAAAATAAAAGATATGTATATAACATTTATCAACATTTATCCATGTATATAAGCATTTCTGTTCCTGTAAATCGTAGGTTATACAAACTTATTTTTCAATTTAATGTTAGTTATCAGCGTTTCACTTTCTTGCCACTATGTTAGGCTTTAAAAGTACATCAAGCTCAAGTTAATCATTATGCTCACTAGGGATTTTATAGAAAAACGTTTTCTTTCAAGTTTTGTGATATGAAGAGGTGAGCAAATGTCTCATTTCCTTAACATTGCTGCAGATGGAGGTTGTGCTTGACCATGTTAGCTTTTAATTTAGACTTGCATGGTCTAGATAAGGGAGATTAATTTAGCAAAAGTATTAATGTAGTTAATCCACTTAGTAGAAGGTGGTTCAAATTTCTAACGTAGCTTAGCTTCAACTTCTTAATTTCATTATCAGACAACAGCTAATTGCTTCTTCCATATGCACCTACTACAGCTGCTATAGGATTGTTCTTAGCAGATGGCTCCGGACCTTCCTCAGCAGTAGGGTTTTGCCACGTCTGTACACTGCCAGACCACGTATTGCCAAGTTTCTTCTTGGATCTGTATTTTCTTTCTTCTCTTAACTGCTCTGCATAATGTTGATTTTTTTTTTTTTTTGAGACAGGGTCTCGCTTTATAGTTCAGGCTGGCTCTGAGCTCACTATGTAGTCCAGGCAAGCCTTGAACTCAGCAATCCTCCTGTCTCTGCCTCCCGAGTGCTGGGATTACAGGTGTGAGCCACCACGCCCGGTGATTTTTTTTTTCCCCTTCTGAAGACAGGGCAGTTATATCAAGATGGGTATGGCAGTAGCCATAAAAGTTCATGCTCTTTGCTATTACAAACCTGAAAAGTTTTCCAGAGAATTATTAGCAAAGAAATCCAATAACATAGGAAACAATTATAGAATAAGATAATTTGTAAATTTTCTTTGTTTTACCTACTACTTTTAGTACAGAAAAGATTGCAGTGAACTTTTGGATATTTGGCCAGTGATTTTAATCCTAGCATCAATTAAATTAAATTTTGGGAAGGCTAAAAATGTTTGCTTTTCTTATTAGCATGACTAAATTGGAAAGTTTCAGGCAGTGAAAATGAGTCTTATTTTTTATTGAGAGAAATGAATAACATTTCTTCCTTTATAGACTATAGTTAGGTAACATTATCCTCAGATGGATTTGAGAAGCACTAAATTACATATGCATATACTCTAATAATTTGTCTCACTTTGTCAACATTCACATACTAGTAATTTTGACACTCCCTAATGATTATCCTTCCCAAGAAATCCTGGGAATGTAAGTGGTGAAATATCAGATAACTGTCACATAATTAATTTATTGAGAAAAAAGACAATAGTATTGGGCTATTTCCTCATTTCTTACTTTGTGATGACTTTAAGAAAAATGAAGATAACAATATAGAATGCTTTGCCATTGTGCTGTTCATCCAATCATTTTAAAGTATGTACAAAGTGTTAAACATGCTACTCTTTCCTTTTTCCTATGTAATGTTTCAAAATGTACATAGTTCCTTTGAGAATCATCTAAGTCCTACCATCATGAAAATATAAACAAAAGTGTACACAGAAGTGAAAAAGGAATAATATAATTAGTTGGATGGTATAAAACTATGAAGTTTCATGTGCAAATATTGTAGCTGTGCTTATACCTCCCTGCTATGGCTTGATTGCTTGACCTGCCCAAGGATGGCAGGAAACTCTCTGAGGCCAGAGGGACCAGGGCAGAGGTCCTGCATAATTTTGGATTATTATCCTTATCTAAAATTCATTTTTGTTTCTTTTTAGAAGATACACAGTAGGAACATTTATTTTCGTACTTCTAAAAGATATGTCTCCATGGTTGATTTTGTTTCTACCCAAGAATTTAATGGTTTTATTGTCTGGCTTTGTTTCTGATTGGTACAATGATGATGATATTATACCAAGTGGCCAAAATAAGGTAAGATCTCACAGTGAAAGACAGTGTGGAAAAAATTAAAAGCCACATTGACTAATACTTTGCAGTATTATCCAGACACACTGAGGGCATTCAGTGCCCAAGGGCTTGGAGACAAAGGGTTGGGTTGAGATTTTGCCACCCTATTGACTTGACACTTAGAACACATGGCTCTCACTTCCACTAATCTTTGCCTATAGCTATAATAGTACCTGTGCTGTACAGTTGTGGGTCTTCAACAACATATCATGTTAAAGTACTTGGTATAACTATGGGTCCATCAGATTATTTCACGCGATTTAACTAGTGAATTTTTTTAGATTTAACTAGACTCTCAAAATACTTTATTTTCTCTTACTATTCATTTTATACTCTTTTATTAATGCTATTTTAATACTTATTTACATTAGTTAACATATAGTTGAAATTCAGTTTGTGATGTATTATATTTTCAAACAGACAATTATAGAGCTTGATGACACACTTGAAATTCAGACCTTTGCACCTGATTATAATAATATTGTCTGAGAGTCAATGAACTGGGTGTCAAAATTCAGCCCTGAGAAAATCTACCTGGTATTTTCATACCAGGATGAGAAAAATTGAAAATATTTGAAACTCTTGAAAGCAGTAAATTAGTTGGAGTCGAAATAACTACCTTCTAGCCCCTATAACCTTGTTTATGGTGTTACATCAAGAGCCTTCGACTAGAAGATCAAAGGCAGGTCATAAGTGACTGCAGAAAAGCTTTACGAACTTCCACAATCAGGTGAAAATTCAGGTTATTTCAAACATTAACATAATTGGTGTTTGTCCCAAATAGGAGACAGGTTTACTTTGTGTTGAGCGGAGTAAGTCATGATAGCTGTAGAAGCCAACTCGCAAGTGCAGAACAGGGCACACATGCGTATTCATGCAACCGAAGCAAAGAAGAGATGGTTTTGATAGGCAGATTACTCTGTTTAAAGCAGTGATTTAGGATATAAGGATTCTTTATAAATCTCTTAGCTCCACAACTTCTATTCATGGGTTCCAGAACTGCTGTTTCCTGTGTGTTTTGAAAAAAAGCTGTAGTCATTAATAGAGTGATAGTGACTGATATAATCTCAAGGGTTTACGATCTTAGGATTTTTCATACAATGTATTCTGGCAGTTCATATGTATGTTTTCTACTTTTATTTATCTAGTGGTCTTTCACCAATTCTTCCATTTTTTTTTTCTTAGCAAGATTATGTATTTTGTACCTCCAACAAAACATAGTAAAGTTCACAAACAGTTATATCTCCTTAGCTCATCATGCCATCTGCTTTGAAGCTATACTCTTATCTAATGAACCAAGGAATAATGTAGTTTGGGATTGCTCACTTTATTATAATTATTTTCCAGAAATATCTAAAATAATTCACTGGCTGAGAGCTCTGTGTTATTGAAATTGTCTAAGCATCCTATCTAGAAGCATTTTCTCATCTATTTTTACTAGGTCTTGAAGGGATGTAAGATTACATTTAAAATTTATTAGGCTTAGACATCTTTAACTAAAAAAGAAAACACCCAGAAGCTGAGAAGCACTCTCTGTAACAAAATGCAATAAAGAGATTTGCTTAGAATACTATGGCAAAATAATTTGTCTTTGCTATGAATGTGGCTAAAATAAATCCTGGTAATAAGGTAATGTACTGATGGTAATAGAGAGGTCTCTGAGAAATCTGGGTGAAATAAGGCACGCAGAAATAATTTTAAGGCACATAACAAACTTTATGCTATCTGTTGCATATGAGCAGTGAGACATTTAAATTCAAAATTTTAATTATATAGTATAATTATATTGCATATTTATTAAAAGTACAATTCTAATTAAAGCTAATCCTCTTATATTTATATATCATATTGTATTAATTACCTTGGGGCCCTACCTTATGAATAAATTTGTTTCATTTAATCTTTGTCACTTTATTGTTAATCCTTTCTTTGCCTACTCTCAAAATGAGAGCTGCTAACTACGTAGCTCTATTTATACCTCAATGAAAAAAAAATGTTCACTATGAAGGCGTTGAAATCATTCAATTTGAATGCTTTTGGGATATTCAGTTTGAAACCAGTTGAATTAGGTAATAATTATCCTCCTGAAGCTAGTGAATATTTTAAGAAGATTACAAAAGTTATCCAGTCCCTTTTAAACCAGTGACTCATCCTGGTGGTAGATATCACTCTCCAATTTCATTTTTGGAAAAGTAATTTTTTCTAAGGCAATGTCCACATCTTAAATGTATAGCAATAGGAAGGTTTCCATTGCTACCATGTGCCATCTTATCCTATTTGTTTTTCTAAAATAATCATTGATTATGATGGGCATCTAGGGTTACAGCATTTTCCAATCTGTTGTGTGGAAAAAGTCACTGAACAATTACATTCAAGATGCACTACTATGAGTCTTCTAGAATGTCGAGGTGAAAGATCTAAGTGGGGCTCGGCAAGGAATATGATCTTCCCGCTGAGCACAGTGGGAAACGCTGACTTCATACCGCATGTGGTTATGTGGTGAAGCTTAGACCTTAGACCCACAAGCAGCTCACGTTCTGTTGTTCAAAATAAAAGTCTCCAAATCTTTCAAGGTTTCTCATGTCTAGTATCCAGAACACTCTCCTGTCTCCTCTCAATCATCATTTTAATATACCCTTGACTGAATTATAGGCTTGAAAATTTATCCTTTATAAAATTATTTTCTATAAGAATGATTATCTTCTTTTAGAAGACTCTATTTACTTCTGTTTGTTTTATAGAAAATTGCCTCAGAGTGTTTTCTTTAAATAAATGGATAATTTTATTTCTTAGGATAAAAAGGAAAACTCAGGCATACAGGAAAATACTATGGCAGAATGAAAGGCCATGGATGGAAAATGTTTGTCTGTACTTGAAATAAATAGTTCTGTCTTAGGAGTTTCTTTGCCTGACTGAGGAGGTCTGGAGGTCAATGTCATTATAAAAAGTTCTAGAAAATGAAAAACCTGAAGCACAGAGAATCTAAATGATATGCCCTGAAGCTGTCACTGGGTTGCAGCAGCCGTTTGGAATAATTTCTTAAACTAAGCTTTGGGTTCTGTCTCTCAGCGACACACAGAAGGAAAAATGAATAGCAAGCTATGAAGGAGATCAAAGGAATGAGGATAGATAAGTTAAAACAGAATTAAGGAATTAAGAGTGAGGGTGGAGGAAGGAATAAGTAATGTGATGTGATTAGCAGAATGTTTGTGGTTCTGCAAATGAAGATAAATGCTCAAATAGAATGACTCAGACATCCATTGATACATTGCACTTGCATTTTTTTGTTGAAATACAGCATTAAAAATAACTAACCACTTTTAATATGTAAGCAGATGCAATGCTGAACATTTGTAATCAGCACTTTTGTCATCTCCTCTGTATGGATCTGTTATCTTTAACTTTTCTCTCCATTCAGTTAATTCCTTGGATATATCCTTTCAGGTAATGTGATTAAAAATAGTGTTTTCATAAAAGAAGAGGATCAAGAAAAAAGTAGAGGAGGAAAAGGAGAAGGAGGAAGGCAGTAAAAGAAAAGAATTAGATGTGATGAAGCAAAACTAGTGAAGAGAAATGGCGATGAAATATTGGTATAGTCCGCTAAGAAAAGCTGTGAAATTGCTGTGCCCTCCGCGGTCTTTAAAGCAGGCCAGTTCCCTACTTACTGCAGGTTCAGACTGGAAGTTGAATGAGGTAAACTCTCAAGTTCTCTCCTGATCTGTGATTAAACATCGGTATTTTCTTTAATGTCTTACAGCAGAAGGGAGTTTAGAAATCTTTGTTTCAGAATCTAAAACACCTGTTTTTGATTCATCTTTTAACTTTTTAAAGATTAGCGATTTTCAAACTTTTATAGTCTGTATTTCAGCAAATTCAGAATGTAATATTAGCAAAATATGTGTATCTAAGACAGTCTATTTTTAGGCTCAATTTTAAATAACAAGACAACAACATTTCATCAAATGTCCTATTTAGAAGGGGTGCATGAGTAGGTTATCTTTTCACCAATAGATCTATGAAAGTATCTCTTTTTTTATGAGTTTATCAAAACTGGCCATTATCAGTTTTGTTTTTGTTAAAATTTTAAAAAGTTTGGAGTCACACAATTTATGACAGCTTGTCTAAAGGAACAGTCTATGTACTCATCAATAAATGAGTGGATAAAGTGAATATGATTTATTATATATATGAATACTATTCATGTATAAGGCAAAACAAAATCCTATCATGGTAGAAAACAGTGTACGAAATGTATGAAATGAAGACCATCATCTTAAATCAGACTCAAAACATTAAATATCACAGTGGTGTGGCAGCGCACACTAGCGTTCCCACCATTTGCACATGTGTGCAAAGGTTGCAAACAACATGTGAGGCAGCTGTGACTTTGCCCTAGAATACTGGCCTGCCCCTTCTGCTACTGTTCTGTTGAACACAGACTACACCTATTTCACTGTCTTTGTTGTGCAGTTTATACTATAGAGACACAAGGTTGGATATTCTTTAAGGGAAATGGAACTGTGATCCACTGTGACGAAATTAGCAAGCCCATTACATTCTCATTAAGAGACTTAAATTATGAATGAGTGCCACCTTCCTGAGGGGCTTTGCATGGCTTGCCATCATTAATGAGCTTTTATTGACAGGCACGTCTTTCACTGTTGCTCCTTCCCTGAATGAGACCAGGGACCCACTGCAGTTGGCGGCTGGCTTTTTCCTCACTTTAATGATGACACTGTAGTCAAGTTCTCAGTGAAGATTAACTTTCTTTCTCAATGTACAGCGGGGAATCTAAAAGCAGGGCTATTTACCCAATTAGTTGTAGTATTTGTTGCAAACTTGGGTAAAAAGCTGTCTCTAGAAAGACTGCTTAATACTGAAGCTGATTAGAGGTTGTGTGTGTGCGAGCCTCACTCTTAGCAGAAATCATACATGCATCAAAAGCTGAAGGAATAAACACACGTACTTTGATTTCTTCTCTAAGTAGGGAAACCATGGAGCTTAGCGATAGGATGTTGGTCTCCTGTTGCTCTTTGAACTGTGTAATGAAATAGATGCTTCCTTCGTTTCTGCTTCTGCAGTGATAGTGTTGAGTCATTCTTGGGTAGGTAAGTGCTTTTAATCAAAACGTAAAATCGCTGGCTGAGGGAATGGAAGACGGAGAGGGAGAGGGGCACAGAGGGAATGAACGTCTCAGCCGAACCATCAAGAGAGGCCCAGCTGAGCAGGAGGTTGAAGAGGAAATAAATAACTACAGTGTCAACAAGTAAAAGACTATTTTTTCCCATCACATGTGCACTTGTGGTAACTCCAGTAGTTCACAGCAGCTGGAAAAAAAATACAAGTAAATGTCTGCCAGAAAGTTTAGGTTCTTTGGATTGAAAGGATGAAAAACAGCCTTTTGGGAGAACATAAAGTTCTTCAAAGGCGCTCTGTTCTGAATGCCAAACAGGCGCGGCGGACACGTTCCCTTCAGAAGTGCCGAGCGCAGGTGCTCTGGGCGGCCGCCACCGCAGACGTCCGCGAAGACGCTCTTTCCTGATGAATGATTCATCCCAACCAATCTGCCTGCAATATTCGGCTTCCTTGAGCTGGGGTTGGGGAAGGTGAAGTTGAACAAAATTCAAATGCATGCATTTCAGAAATTTAATTTCACCCCACTATGATGTAGGCCTGTGTTAGTAACCAACAGCCAGTCATTAATCCTTCTTGACATTCCAACTTTCTGTATATCCAAGTATTTAAATCATCCTTACTATATACGGATAGAATTCCCCAGGGCACAAACTACTTCAACTGAAACCACTTGAGTTTGGGAAATAAATTATTGGTCATTAGAACTCATTTTCTCGGAGTGTCTTATTTATATGTATTGATAAATATGTAGTATGTTTGCAGGAATTATGTAGTATGCTTTTTTTTTGCCTGAAGACACAGTAACTCATCATTTAAATGTATTTCTAGGGCACTTAATATTATTTTCAATCCCTAACCAACAAAACAGATAAGCTGGCATACTGAAATTGTTTAGTGGAGTTATGTGAAATAAGGGCTTTTATGTTTTTACTTTTCTCTGCCTTTTTCAATTAATAGTGTTGTATTTAAAACATACTACATAGTAGCATCAACTCTCTTTTGAGTAATACAGTGAAAATTGGTAATGCTTGGTATTTTAGTTGTGTTTCTATATAAGCAAGAATATTTTCTTTTGTTAAAAATGTAGTGAGAGTAGAAATAATTAGAGAACATTTTATATTTCTGTCTCTTAGTAAATGGAGAACTGTTTAGTACATAGTTTAATCCTCTAAATAAGTGAATCTTTGTGTATGTGTTCTAGGACTTGGTTTTAAACCAAAGCTTTTCAGTTGCTGAGGAGAATTTTTGTATATAATTACTTGGTAGAACTTTGCATGGACTTAAATCTAGAAAATGCACAGAAAATTAGATTTTCATAATGCTGATTTGCTAAAGCCAAATGTGCACAGGGAAATTTTATCTTTGAGGCGGAAGGCATCTTCCAATGACACTGAGAAATACCTTTTCCTTCTCTATTTAAGTTCTATTTAAAAATTATTCTTTGAGGCAGACTGGCACCACACAAAAATTAATCCCATTGCACCACATTGTTTTTATACCAGATATTTAATGCCACATTTAGTCCTGAGGGTTATTTCCAAATGGGCTGGTTGTTTTAAAGTACTAGATTAACTTTCAGAAAGTGTGAAGCCTTTGGAAAATTCAAGGAGCAATTTCAAATTTATTTCCATCATGGTCTTGGGGTAAGGATACAAAGATACTATTAGAAGGGACTCCACAATGATCTAGTATATTAAATTCTTTGTGTCTCATTACTAAACGTAATTCAGATTTTTTTTTTGTAGTACTCATGAGAAGCTTGCTACCAGGATTTTCCTTCTGACTATTGAAACATCAAAAGAATGAAAGTGATGTCCCTGAATCACACGCACACACGGGCACACACACACACACACACACACACACACAATCTTCCATGAAGAAACAGAACAAACTGCACGTTTGTGCACTATTTTATTCCCTTTCTATGTTTTCTTTAAAGGCCCATAAGGGAATGTCATTGCATTAATGATGTGAGGGGGGTACAGGCCTAGATGGAGCCCAGATGTCCCAAGGGGTTATCAAGAGAGAAAATTTCTGTCACTTAAGTATAAAACATGTGTAAAGAAGGCTGAATTCTGATTTCCTCAGGATGGCTATTTTGGTAAAATATATTAAAATGTTAATTTTTTCTTTTTCTCTTTGCTCATAATTTTGATTCTTCGGGTTTCCTGATGTCATGATCAGAAAGCTCTTTAGGAAAGGAGTGAAGGCAAAGGTAATGGTAAATTTGAACTGTCTGGTTAAAGGCCCTTCACTACCTAGAAGCAGAGTAAATACAGAGGTTTGGGAGGAAATTTCTTTCAGAATTGGGGAAGGGTCAAATTTATTCATATGCATGAAACTGTGAAATGTCTCATGAGATTTTTAAAGAACATTGAGCAGTTGGCAACATAACTGAAGTATCATAAAACTTATTGCCAATGATATGCATGGGTTCGGTAGTGACACTACTCCCAGAGCATACCTGTCACACCTAGTTTGCCTTTTCATTTCACATTTAGAATATACAGGACCTACAAGATCTTTTAATCACTTGAGTTAAACCTAATAATCACAGAACAGCCAGTATGATGACATCCTTACTTGATAGTTTAACTGTTACAAAGGATTATTCTTACTGCACAGAGTTAATTGCATGACCTTTACGAAATATAAAAAGGAATGGCATTTGCTGAAAACCATGTACACAGACTACAAAAAAATCATGAAATATACCCAAAGATAAGTGGAACATTTCTCAGCTAACTGTGAAAAGACTGGGCCATCAAAAATTCCCATCTCTGGATGATAAATGGCCAGAAATATTCTGAGCATATGTTGGAGTTCTTTTTTTCTCTCCAAGTTTATTGTCTTCTTATTGTCCTTGGCAGTACTGGAGGAACCTTGAATGAGTGTGCTAATTTTAGAAAAGATTACTAACATTTTAAATATTTATTTCAAATTTGAAATGTAAGAGTAATTATGATTTTCACAGAAGTGCTTGAATATTTTAAATTATTTTCAAACAGTGAGTACTCATTCATCTTTTATGTGGATAATACTGAGGTGTTGTTGGAAAATGTATTTTTAATATCATTTATGTGTTGATGTTTTGTCTTCTCAATTTTTGTGTTATACAATTATGACAATATACACGATTCACCAATATATTAAAGTGCTTCCAAATGAATCACTGGATACAAAAGAACTGTTAAAAGTCGTACTAGAAATCCTACAACTCTGAATAACCTTTATAGTGCAAATAATGACAGAGCCTATTGAAAGTCCTATGGATATGAATCTATTTCCTTGGAAAACATGCCATGTGAATATTCAGGCATGGTATCATTTCAGAAAGCATGAAAAAGGAAAAGATCAAACACTAAGTAAAATGACACATACTTGGCTAGTAGACTTTCTAGCTGGCAATCTACTTACCCCAGGTCCCGAGAATGCAGCTAAAACCAAAGCCATGAGTCTTTAAAGGAAGCACAGTGTATTATAGAAAGCAGTGAGGTTTCTAGTGGTCTCAATGAGCTTCGATTTTAAATTGCCTTCTTTGCATAAGGACAGTACAAGTTCCACAATTTTGAGGAAGGTTATCAGTGTAACTACCAATAAATTAAATGACAGGAAGAGAGGACACAGTGAGGAGAAAACCAGCCCCATCTCCCCGCCTGTCACAGCCTCTTCAGAATCTGAAATTCAGACATCTAAAAAAAAAAAAAAAAAACTTAGCAGAGAGTAAAAAAAGGAAAAATATACAAAAACTGTGGAAAACAAGAAAGATTTGACAGACTGCTAGGACTGCTGGAATTCGCAGAGAAACTGGAAAAAAACTGAAGACAATTCTGAAAAGAAACAAAGCATTTGGGAACAGTGCTCAGGTCTCCGGGGTGGAGGACTGTGAGTCACCTGTACACATGTTCTGCAAGATGAGCGAGCATTCGAAATACATTTTGACTTGACAAGCGAGCGGCGTCTTGCAACAATCGTGATGTGTGTTGCTGCACATAGCAGGATCACAGAGAAGTCAAGGGCTCCTTTCTCTCTCTCTAAGATAAAGAGTGATCATCTCGGGCTAGAGACTTAGCTCAAGTGGGACTGCACCAACCTTAGAGGCATAAGGGCCTGAGATCGGATCCCTGGTACAGCAGCAGCAGCAACAACAACATCAACAACAACAACAACAAACAACAACAAAAGAGTGATCATCTCCCCACAAGAGCTTGTAGAAGAGACTTCATCTTCAGAAGACAAGAAAAAGGCAGGGGAATCCCTCCCATCAAATGAGATTAAGGATGCAGAAAATGTGGAAAATACTATACAATTTTGTAGAAGGCAGTGCCCGGTTGAGGGTGTGGCAATCCAGTGATGAATGTGTTTAGTGACAAGGCCGGTGCCACATTTCCATGAAATCCTCCGAAGGAGGAAAGGCAAGTCCCACTGAGGATGTTCCTTGTTAGAGGTGCGTGAGAATAATGATTCGGCGGAGCCAGCAGATGCAGGGATGTTTTTTAGTGAAAGTTGTCCTACACAGTAACCCTCCTCGCTCTTTTCTCCCTCACTTCCAGTGGTTTTCAAAGGTAGGCGAAGTTTAATTTCTTTACATTTTTTTAAATTTTTGCATTATATTACAGTATTGTCAGCATTTTGAGTTCCCTATTTTGGAACTGTGGAACAAATCATCTGAGTTTCCGTTATTTTTTTTTTAAATGGGGAAACTCTCTTTGATATACAATTGCCTGGACTGCAAGCATGTTTCCAGCACAAATTATGCTCAAAAACCAATGCTTTACTGTATTGATGTGTAGGTTGAAGAAGGGCATAAATAGCAAAATATAACCAAGCGCAAGGGCTCATTGTAGGGAGACACATTCTAACTAAATGGATGGAGCAGTACGGAGAGTGTCTCTACACCCTATCTTTTCACTTGAGTGCAAGATCAATAGACATATGAAAACAAGGACACGAGATGCCTCCAAAAACTGTTAGGCCCTCAAAGTCTGATTTCATGAGCAGTGGAGTAAAAGAAGTTATAGGAAAAGTACTGAAAAACTATATGGTCATGATTTTTGAAGAACACTTAAAAGAAATACCTGCACGAGTTCAAAGACGTGTAGTGAGCTTAAAGAGGATTTTGTTAAACAGAAGTTTTTACTAATAAAATATTTTACACGCTTAAAGAAACAGCAAACAATATCCTAACTGAGTTAAATAGGATAATATAAGATATGAACAGCTTGGTAAAAATTAGGGATATGAAACAAAGCAAGAAGAAATACAAGGTGTGAAAAATGTAGTAGAAAAGATTCAACCAAATTGAGCATATAGGGTCAGAAATTGTACAGGAGGTAGATTTAGTAGATTTTAAAATGAACAATGCCTTAAAAGAAAAAGAAAATCTTCAAGCTGAACCCAAGTGCTCCTACGTGACTAAGAAAAATGAACATCTGAATTATTAAATGCCTCAAGAGTTCTAAGAATTTTATTCACTGGAATGCTAGGAGAAAACTTTCCAAATCTAGGGAAAGAATTCAATATTCAAGTATAAAGTGCATATAGAACCCAAATGACTATGAGAGGAAAAGCATCTCTCCATGACACACCACGATACAAATTCTAGAAGCTCAAAAAGGAGAAAACACAGAAACGAATTAGAGAAAATCAGCAAGTTCCTCAAAGGCAAAGCCTATTAAAATCACAGTAGATTTTGTATTGCAAACCTTAAAGCTCAGGAGATCTGAAAACAAAATTTTGAAGCACTGGAAAAAAAAATTGTTAAAGCAATGTTTATCCTGAAAAATTAGATTTCAAAATTGGCAGAGAAGTAGAGGCTTTCCATGAAGAAATCCTAAAGAAATACATGGCTACTAAATTTCTACTGCAGCAAATACTCAAAGGGTCCCTCGGGAGTGACGGGACGGCCACCATCACCAAAGTTCCCACAGGAAAGGATACATTTAACTGGGAGACTAGTGAGGAAGAAGAAGAAGTGGGGGCGCCAGCTCTCAGAACACAGGCCAAAACTTCTCAAATGCCCAGACTCATTTCCAAAAGGTAGCATTGCCTCCCACAATAAAACCAGACAGTGGCCCAACTCCGAAAGAGAACTGTGGGCCAATCTCATTAATAAACAGATGCAAAATCCCCCAACAGATAGTAGCAAATATCGGGTAACATAGCATTAAAAATCATACATCATAACCAGATTTTCTTTGCCTCAGGTTGTAAGGATGGTTCAGCATACGCAAATCAATAAAAAGAGCACATCACATAAACAGAAACAAAGAAAAAATCATGACCTCGACAAACAGCCTTTGAAGAGATAAATGAGCATTCATGATGAAAACTTCCAAGAACATAAGTACAGAAGAGCCTTAAACTGGTAAAAGCACTTGCGATGACCCACTGCCAACCTCGCAGGCTTCGTGCTTGCCAGGCAGGTGCTGTGCCGCTGAGCTACATTCCTAGTCCTTCTCTGGTAATTAGTGATACTGAGCATTTAAAAACATGTATGTGTTGGCCATGTACATATTTTCTTTTTGACAAAGAAATGTCCTTTTGGGTCTTTGCCTACTTTATAATTTATTTCCTGTTCAGTTTTGGGTTTCCTTACATATTTTGCATCTTAACCCCTTCATGGATATGTCCTTTTCTTTTTTAAAATTGATTTTATTGGTACATTTTATATATACATTATGATCGTATTCAACATTGAGGGTTTGTACCTGTACATGACACATCTTGACTCTCATTACCCTGCTCTCCTTTTCAAATATTTTCTCCCACTCTTTAGATCGCCTCTCTCTCTCATCTATCTATCTATCTATCTATCTATCTATCTATCTATCTATCTATCTATCTATCTATCTATCTATCATCTGTCTATCATCTCGTTTTGTAGTTCAGGCTGGCCCTCAGCTCACTATGTAGCCCAGGCAAGACTGGAACTCAGCAGTCCTCCTGCCTCTGCCTCCCGAGTGCTGAGATTACAGGCGCGAGCCACCACTCCCGGCACTGTGGTATGTGCACTGATTTCTGGTGGGCGTGAGTCACCATGCCAGGTATTGCTGCATGTGGTTACCAGGATCGAATTTAGCACCTTGCACTTGCTAGGAAGACGCTGGAACCACTGAGCTAAATCTCTGCCCCACCTTTTCTTTTGAGAATATTTCTAAGCTTTAATAACGTAACAAGCAGATGAGTAGCTTTGGTAATGCAAATAGTTAAATACTCTTTTCTCACAAATTTTGTTGCCTTTCTATTAATAAAAAGAGAAAATAATGTGATGAAAAGAATACAACTCATGCACACTACAATGTACAGTTTGGGTTCACCTCTAAATAAAAAGATATTGGGAATCCTTCCTTTCACTTTACCTCGTATTTTAGAGTCAGGCACCAAAATTGAGGTCATGCAATGGTTCATGAGCTAGTGATTGTGGTGTACAATGACCCTTCACAAGCACGAGAAACGGAGGGGGTGTCGCTCAACCGCATGTCTCCTGCTGAGGGGGGAAGGGAGACAGTGAACTCTGGGTTTATTACTCAGCGGACCTCAGGTGTGTGGCTTTCCAGAGAGCTTGAGGAGGAACGAAAGGAGGGGACATGGGTCTTTCCCGCCCAGAGGAGCAGGGGCTGCTTGGAGGAAAAGCACAGCAGCGGGTGGGTCCTCAGAGCTCGGCGGCCTCGTGAGACCAGAGCCGTAGCGTGCGTCAAAGTGACGTCAATAAAAAAGCAATAAAAATATTATGTCATTTTCCCCAAAGACATTAGAATTTAATTTAGAGAGAAAACTACCTTCATTATATTTTCCCAACTTGGGAAAATTGAAAAAATAAGTCCATATATAGTTTGTAGTTGTGAGGGAAAAATACTACGCAGATAAAAGATCCTCGTTTCAAATGTTAGGAGGCAGAGAATTGATTCGTGTCAGAAGTTCATTCATATCTTCATTTAAAAAAGTATTTGGATATCTATTACAAAAGTACCCTGACATTTCTGACTTGTACATCTTTTTTTTTTTTTTTGAGACAGGGTCTCACTTTTTAGTTCAGGCTGGCTCTGAGCTCACTATGCAGCCCAAGCAAGCCTCAAACTCAGCAATCCTCCTGCCTCTGCCTCCTGAGTGCTGGGATTACAGGAGTGAGCTACCACACCCGGCACTGTGGTATGTGGTACTGATTGCTGGTGGGCGTGAGTCACCACGCCCAGCATTTTTTTTTTTTTTATGTGGTTACCAGGGATCGAACCAGGGACATTGCACTTGCTAGGCAGGCACTGGAACCACTGAGCCAAATCTCTGGCCCTTGACTTGTACATTTTTAACTGGCTACGAAAATAATTTATTGTAGCCTTAGGCTGATGTGAAGGTGCAGGATTGTCTTTGAGCAGTGATGAAAATATTTCTGAGTTTTTGTCTTATACTAATCAATGCAGATTTTGCTATGTTGAGGAATCATTGTAATGTAATCACCAGATGAGAAAATTCTAAATTCTTACAGGCCCATTACAGTTGTACCTCCGGCTTTCATACCAGCTATAACCATGAAAATTCTCATTGGTATGCATTGGCAAAGGGTATGCTAACCCACTCTTGCTTCTTGGATTGAGCCTCCAGTTTTTGTCTATTCTTTCTAAGTGTAATGATGTATTGATAGTAATAAATATATAAGAAGTTTGCGTAGCAGTGTTGTATATATTACCATATATACAGAGTCTGCCAAAAATATATACATACTTCGGGCAAGAAAAATTTGTATAAGTACTTTAACTAAATTTATTGAACCATTGTGGGTTAATACAA
The DNA here is from genome assembly GCA_004025085.1 of Thryonomys swinderianus. Lineage (NCBI taxonomy): Eukaryota > Metazoa > Chordata > Mammalia > Rodentia > Thryonomyidae > Thryonomys > Thryonomys swinderianus. The sequence continues at coordinate 35,588 of PVIC010007495.1, read as the reverse complement.
GTTACCTTTTTCCTCTACAATTATAAGAGGTGCTCAAAAGGCAGATAGCAGCTTCCAGACATTTGTTAGTATGAAGACTTGCTACTTGAGTAACTTTTGTCATTGAGATTGTGGCCCATGCATTTCTAATTTCTTCTCGAAGGGCCTGTAGGGTAAGGGCTTTTGCACAGATATGCTCTCTAAGTGGAACACCATGATTTTGCCCAATAACCTAGAGTTCTAAAGGCTTTCTGTAAGCAAAAGGTCATTTCTATGTTTTACTTCTGGTGGTTCAGTTCAGTTGCACATAAATTTAAATGTGTAAATTACACACTTAAACAGCCTTGTGGTGAGATCCTGTGACATTGCTTTTCATACAAAGCATTCAGAATTCTGGAGAATGGACTTCTCTTTTCATTCCTTGCTTGACTATGTTCAAATGTTTGAACATATATTGAATATATTCAAATATCCGGTGTTTTGAAGCATCTTCAGACTTTCTCCCTTACAAAATTTTCCATCCTAATCTCCTGATTACGGGCCTTATAGAGAAACAGGCTATCGTGTAGCTTCCAAAGGCATTTGGATGACACCATGATCAGGGATAATTGGCTGCCACTGATTCTTGGGATCCTGAGGGAGGGAAGTGAGAGGAACTGAAGCCACCTTTCCCTGTCTCAGGGCAACTGTGCTCTGCGTGAAGTCATGGGCGACAAAGGAACAAGGACATAAAGAACTTGGATTTTGTCTTGTTATGATGAGATGCAGAATTTCTTTTTAAAGAATCCAGCAATTTAAAAGAACGGATGAAAATGTTACATTTAAAAAGCATTAAATGCTTAATGCATTTTGCTGAAATAATTGAATGTGAATACTGTTTTAGGGTCCTACATATTTTTACTTGATCATAACTACAACTAGTTTTATTCCCTCTGAACCCTTCTCCCACAGAACTGTGTTCAACGCTAGTCCAGCATCACTGGGCATGTTCACCTCATTTATGTTCCTACTTCGAATAGTGCCTGAGGTGCACAGTTAAGGGTTTGCCTTTAAAATGGTTTGAAAAAAAATCGGTTTCTATTTTCTATATTCAACATATATTAATCACCTCTGACAAGCACTGTCCAGCATTGACACTTATTGTTTACCAAGATTTAGAATTTAATCGGGGGTACAGACAACGTGACAGTGGCAAATGTTCTAGTGGGGAAAACCTAGGGAGTTGGCTGTGAACAATGACTCCTGATTTGAGGATTCAGGGAAGATTTCCTGGAGGAAGCTGCAGAGATTGGAAACTGCTCCGTAGTTTGTTCCACTGAAAACCTTTTTGGATAACTGGCCACATTCAGAAAAATCCCTCATGACTTTGTGAGTGATAAATCTCATTTAGAGTCCTGAAAATGCAATTCATGTTCTTATGCCAGTAGATCAAATCACCTCTGACCTATTATTGTTGCAGTTATCCACCGTGACCCGAGAGATTTTTCAATTTTTTGAGTGTAAATACTTTTCATTCATATTTTCTACAGCCAGCTCACTTCTGTTAGGTCTTAATGATTTTCATATTCATCTGTTCTATCCCTGCATTTTCTTGGCCAATCGTATTGTCCTTCACTCTGCCCTGCCACTAAGTTCCACGGCTATATGACAAGCCTGTTGTCATTGGTGCAACTGCTAATCAGTCTCAGGTTTTCTTTTTTGGGGATCACCTTAGTCTATCCACTGTATTTTCTCTAAGGCTCTGGATCCAGCCATATTTTCATTTCACAAAATACTATAGCTTACCTTTTGGCTTCCTATCCTCATTTCTTCAATTACGTCCTTGCCCATATTAAATCCTAGAATCCTATAATTATTTTCTTATAAAAGTTTCATCTTTGCCCTACTGTCATTTTTTTAAGACTCGCATGGAAAAGCTCAGTTAAATACATCACTTTATATGTGGAGATAAACACATGTTTACACTTTTACACTTAAAAGCTGTCACCCTTAGTCCACCGCAGTTTATTCATTCTTACTGGAGACGATTCCCTAGCCCATTTAACTGACTCCCACGCTTTCCTGAGCAAACGCGGCACCCTCGCCGGATCGGCTTCCTACTGCTGTGCGCCGGAACAACTGCCCTAACACTCAGCAAGTCTTCAGACGCAGCCAACGTCCCTGGCGTCGCAGGTTCGGAGGCCAGCAGCGCGGGTTAAGCCGAGCTGCATGTGTCTCGCGAGGCCGCAGCCAGGCCACGGCCAGAGCCGCGGTCTTTCGAGGCTGCCGTGGAGGAGCACGGACTTGTCGGGCCGCGTCCGCTCACAGGCCGCAGGCCTCCCTGGCGCGCGGAGCACACATGCGCCCCTTGCTCCTTGGTCCTCCCAAGGCAGGTCGTGACACGGCAGAGTCCTCCCCGGACTGGGGCCGAGAGACTCCGAGTCATAGCCCACAACCTAAGTCTGGAAGCGCCGTCCTCTTACGCTTGCTGCTTTGTTTATTAAAACGGGATCACGAGTTCCCGCTCGCGCGAGCAGGGGAGG
>PVIC010007495.1:0-32987 GCA_004025085.1 Thryonomys swinderianus | reverse complement strand
ATATACACCTACTTGTCACGGTTTAACCTTTCACCCATATGAGGACATTAGAAATGTTCCCAGTTTTTGTCTATTATATGGAAACCTAATGTATATTTATATACAGACTTTTTGTAAACATAAATTCCCATTTTCCTATTAGTGCAAATGCTGAGTCACATGGTAGTCGCTTGTTTAGTTTACATATAAAAATTCACTCTTTTCCAGAGTTATTTAGTTTCCCTGGATCTTCAAAAGCATTTGGTATTCTCAGAACTTTTATTCTAGCCATTCTGAGAAGTATGTAATAGTACATCATTGTGTTTCTATTGGCCTTTCCCTAATGGCTAATTCTGTTACACATTTTCATATGATTATTTGACGTCTGTGTATCTTCTTCATTTATCTTCACATTTTTCACATCATCATATAATTTCTCGTATCTTTAGAACTCTTGTTACACCTTGTTTAGAGCCGCTGCTACACTCTCTTACTTGGCTACCTGAGCACTATTGAATGCTTTGTTTCTGGTCCTTCTACTTCTCCCTTTCTACCCAGGCCTTCCACAGTAAGGACTGCATTACATTCACAGTCTGGTCGTCTCTCTGGAGTCTTCTGCTGTTTTCCTTGTTATTCTTAATAGGACAATTTTTGTTGTTTTAGTTCTTTATAAAAGGGCGGAGAAAGGACATAGACACAGCAATGTTGAGAATTTCAAAATAAATCATGAAAAGACTAGAGATACAAACTCTTTTGTTCGCAGGGCTTTGGTGGATGTGGAGTGGGGAGTTCAGTTTCTAAACTGGAACACTGCAAAGCTTCACAGGGACAGAATGTTCTCTGGGTAGCAATCACATGTGTGCACTGGTTAATGCCTGTTTGTGTTCCTGGACGTGATGCTTGCTGCTTCTTTGGAGGGTGTTTGTTTCTCTTTCTTCTGAATAGGATTTAAAATTTCCAGCTGAATTTGACGTTAAAAGTTAGACCTCTAAAAATAAATTAAGTCCTCTCTCTATAGAAATGATGAATGTGTCCATACTTAAAACTTTTGTGTCAACAGTATTGCTGAATAATACACACATAAAAAATACACCGGTCAGCTTGTTCCTCGTGTGCTTATCAGGGATTATGTAGAAGTTATTTGCGGCCTGGACTTGATCTGCTGTGCTATAAAGACGTTCAAATGGCTTTGATCTTCATGAGACCCAGGAAATATCTCTATGGGGCCAGCTGTGGCTCTTTGAGTTGGTATGCATGACTTTCTGGAATTTGTATGCCCCTAATGACTTTATAAATTATTATTTAAGTTGGGTTCCAAGGCACCAAAGGTAATTCCTCTTACTGCCCTCCTTGTTAAATCTGCATACCGATGATACAAGGTTAGATTTATTACCTCTTGTAAAATCAGTGTTCTTATTGCTTAGTTTGCCAAGAAGCTTGTATTTCTAAAAGGAAAGACCACACATGAGAGAGTGAAATGGTCTTTGAAAAAGGATGCATCTAACTCATCCTTTTACAAACATTCTCATTTTATAGCATCCTCTCCCTAGAATTCTGATTCCTCACCACAGTATTTTCATTCTGTACCCATGTGCTATGGCTCGTGTTTCGGAACTCCTCAAGACTCTGGAAATATTAAGAATTAAATAATTTTTTGAAACCTAGGGAGGATCTGTTCTCCACTGAGAAAAACACAAACTTGAAGGCAAATCAAAATGCGTAAAACCATGGTAAGTAGGTGTAAAACAACGATAACAAACAAGTAGGGTTTTCTGGAATACATCACCCTGGACAATGTACTTTTAGTTGACCCCTGAGGATTAGCAGCAGTAGCTGCATTGTAAAGGGATATTCTCTATTTTCAGTGCAGTCCTGAAAACACAAGTGGGATTTGCTAAATGAAGAATGACTTCAGATAAGTTCTTTTTGTTGATATTGGTTTGCTCCACATGGCTTCTACCTCTGGCTGTCTATTATAACCCATTCCTCAATTAATCACTTTCTATATTTGCCAATGGAAACATTATCCTAAAGCCCTGAGACAGTGCTGCATTATAATCATGTGAAGTTAGTGCTCTGGTTAATATTCAAATAAATTGAAAATTTTAGCAGAGTTAATTCCAAGCCTTTAAGAGGAGTTAGCATTTCTTCTTTTTGATCTCTGGGGTACATATCAGTGATGTAATAGTATGTTCTATAGCTATGAAGGCAAGAGGGTCTTTCCCTGTTATCTGTATCCAACTGGATTAACATCTGACTAGTTCCTTGAGAAAGTAAGATTGACCAGTGTTAATAAATATTTATTTAAAAGGTTCTTTCTCAAAGTTTTGTGTGATGCAAGAGCATTGATAAATACATTAATAATAGTTATGAAATCTTTCTTCAACTGCTACAGACCTGAAAGGGAACAAAATTGAAAATTCATTTTTTAAATTGTGCAAGGTGTGAAGCGACAAAGAATGAAGAGAAAGGAAAATAACTTAGAGTGTTGCTCTGTGAAAGGTTTATGAAAATCTAGTTGCTCATATAGATCAGGGGCTCTAAGGAAATATTCAGTTTAAATACATTGTTGGAGTACAGACAACCAAGGAAAACATTCTAGACACAGAAAGACAGCAGAAAAAGTATCACCAAAGATGCTAAAGAGCAGAAGAACTTCCCACAACATTTTTTTTTTGTTGGACTGTGAAAGAAAAGGATCAGTACAAAATAATTTCACTAACATGAGTTGAAGTCATATTAGTCTTTCAATTCTAGAGCATAAGGTTTGGACATTACTTTGTAAGCAATGGCATATTGGCCATTTCTTCACTCCTTTGACCTTTCGCTTTGCAGATTCTTAGCAAAGTATCAGTTTATTAGTCTGACAAGACTCAACCCTGCTCAGAGAATAAGCTATGTCAGCACCCTCGTCACCACTGAACAGGTCCTGCGATCACACTGCCAGTCACGTTTGGGGTCTCCATGCTGCATGTTTCAGGGTCCGTGGCACTTCTCTGTTGTAGCAATTATTTTTTGTTGTTTATTCATTTTGTTTTTTCTTATTCTATCTATCTATCATCTATCTATCTATCTATCTATCTATCTATCTATCTATCTATCTATCTATCTATCTATCTATCTAACTATCTATCTATCACCTATCTATCTATCGATCATCTATCTATCTATCTATCTATCTATCTATCTATCTATCTATCTATCTATCATCTATCTATCACCTATCTATCGATCATTATCTATCTATCTATCTATCTATCTATCTATCTATCTATCTATCTATCTATCTCTATTTATATATTTTGAGACAGGGTTTCTCTGTGCAATTCAGGCTGGCCTTGAATTCACTGTGTAGCACAGGATGGCCTTAAACTCATGATGATCCTCCTGCCTCAGCCTTCTGAGTGCTAGTGAAGTAACAGAAATGCTGCTAGTGTCCGAAGCTCAAGTGTTGCAGCTCGGAGCTCTGCACAGGCAGTTCGGGAGAATGGAAGATGCACTCAGGAGTGTTGGGGTCAAAATGTGTAGATTTATTCCAGTGCTTGGGGACCAGCCTAAGATTTCTCTGCAAAAGAGGCCGGTGCCAGCTCTACTGAAGCCAAGCTGTTTATACCCTTGTTACAGAATGTTCCTGAAGTTAAGAGGTGGAGTTACACCTAGTGTCACCTCATTGGTCAGGCCCAGCAATCCCGCTTACAGGTCTCATTGGCTAGTGCAGCGCACAGACTAAGTTCCACGGTTAGAACAGCACACAGATTAACACACAGTGATGAGGCAAGTACATCTCTGAAAGTAAAGGAACTTACTGGAAGACTTCCAAGAGGCAAAGCAGCATGGCTTTTCGGTTTTGCAAATTCGTTTCCTCATTCACTTGGATTACAAGTGTGCGCCACTATGCCTGGCCATCGATTGTAGCAATTTTTATGTTTTGATTTTGTTTGAGTCAAACGGCAATATTTTAGTGATTATAGAAAGCCTTAAACTTCATGTAGGACTATTTTCAGTGTTCTGGATAAATATCTCAGTTCCGAAGCAACACTGACATTTTCTGGATTACGATTTTACTTTCTGGTGCCTCCTTGGTGGACAAGGGAGCGAGCCACCGGGTTCCGAATCTGTGGTAACAGGCTGCACACCTGCTATGGACAGAACAATTACTAGACACCTAATTGCATTTTCATCCACCTATTCACGCCCCTTTGGGGAGATTATTTTTCTCTCCACCCTGGACATTTACAACATCTACCTAAATGCTATTGAGACCGTTACACTCAAATAAAAGGGTAAAATATATCTACATGGTTTTAACAGCTTATGATTGATTCACTCGAAGGTAAGTTTTCATATGAATTTTTACCCCAGCTGATCAACCATTGGTACAGAAATTGCACCATAAGTGTGTAAAAAATGATCACTGCTATGAATTGAGCCATGAGGTACTATAAATGTTTAATATATATGTACATTGTGTGATGAATGCCATGGTGCAACACCTCGCTCTCCTGTCTAACTCCAATTTATACCAACAGGCCATCAGGATTACTAAGGATTATTAAGTTTTGAGGATTACTGCTGACGTCCAGTCTATAAACAACAAACATATGTATAATATGCAAAGAACACAGTTACAAGTCTGAGAACAAGGAATGGTCCTGGGCAAGATACAATATCTCAACATTTTTTAACTTTTTTTTAAAGTTTGGAATGTTTTGAGTATTTGAGTGTGTTCAAATTATAGACAATCTTCTGTTCTTATCATCCCTCTAAATTGAGGTAATTTCTTTACCTGAGGTCTCCTGAATAAGGAAAACAGAATTTGCACAGACTTATCAGACACTGGTTAAAGAAGGAAAATTAATGTGTTTTCTCATACCACCTTTATTAGCAATTCTAGTAAGATAAACTCTTATAATTTCATATCACTAGAGGAGAGCCAGGCTTATTTGATTACAAGTCACTCAAACACCTCACTACTAATTATCTTGTAATAGAGCAATGGAAAATGGTGTTTTATTTAAATAAACTGACAGGAGATTTTTGTTTATTTATTTATATTCCAATGCACAGAAAACTACTGTTTTCTTATAACTGCTTTCCCACTGGTACAGTAGCTATATGCAGGGGTAAAAATTGATGACTTTCATAAATACAGCTTTTGATATGAGTCCATCAAATAGTAGATTCATAAAATTTGGGACATGTAAGAGTCAATTAATGAGGTTTGAATGAGTAGCAATTTCTAAAAAAGCAGCAAAGAAGAAGTTTTGGAAACAGTAATAAAAGGAAAACAAATGTTACATACAAGATATTTTTAGATTTGTAATCATGCTACATGTTATGTATTGGGTTGTGTTGTAAATCTTTTGGATAATTTAAAAATGACACCTGTTTGTGATACAGTCTCTTTTAGAAAATTATAAATTGAGATAGCAAATTGCAAATTATGCTTTTAATGTGAATATCATAGTCATCCCATCAATATAATTTGCAATCCATAGGGGATTTGTTGTCTTAATTTATTTTCACTGACCATGCTCATAGCACACATTCAATATTTATTCTCATTACAAAACTAGTGCAATGTCCTCACAAAAGAATTCTGTTTTTGTCCAAAATGTTTGCCTCAGTGCTGACACTTTTATTTCTATGAAAGTAACAATGCACATAGTAAAATTTTAAAGCTGTGCAATGAAAAATATGCTCTTCTCAAAAACTTCATCTACTCCCCAGAGGCAACCTTGTGTATCCTCTTAGAATGATTCCTAGAATATTCACAAACATATGGGTACTTATTATTTTATATCAGCGAGAAAACACATACAGACTGTTCTGTCATTTGCTTTACATCACAGATAGTTTTCCAGATGAGCATAAAAATCTGTTTTGCTCTTTTTAACAGATGTATACAGTCTTCTTTTCTATGGATGTTCACTTTTTATTTAAACTGCCTTTTGAGAAACATTAAGGTTGTTTGCAGGTCTTCTTGTTTTCCTTCTAATACAAATAATGCTATCAACGTGCTCTTGTATATAAACATGTGAGTTAGGTGTGGATATATTTGTAAAATACAAATTTCAGAGTAGAATTAATGAGACAGAACATAAGCAAAGCTTATATTTTAGTACATTTTTCTTCACAGAGAATGCATCAATGAATATCCCCACCAAAGATACACAGAAGTAATCATTTCTTCTTACTCTTGATAACATTCTATACTCTCTGGCTTCTTAATTTATTTAACAAACATTGATCATTACTATTCTTTTCTGTTGAATTTTGGTTCATAGCATTTATTCCCACCTGGACTTATAGTGCCACAGTTAATTTAATTGATTGTTTTCATCAGCAAAGAAGCTACAAAGTGAGAAATTTTGCCTAATGTGTTTATGTATTGATGTTTATTATTTAGAACATATTGTATACTTCAATGTGTACTTCAGTGAAGAAATGACTGAGCTGTATTTAACACTTCAACTCTACATAACACTTGGCTAACATAAATGTTATCAGAGGTTTTTCTCATGACATTTGAAATTAGAAGATGAATGCTTGCCTTTTAAATTCCTTTTATAACTACACATTTTCTTCTAGTAATTTCACATTACTACACAGTAATAATTTTTTTTTATCTTTTAAGCTTTTCAAATGCAAAATAGGGTAGAGAACTAGTTTTGCTGTCTCTGAAAGCAAATGGAAAAAGTCAAGGATCTTACTGAGTCAACCGTGCTCTTTACAGTGTATCTAGTTCTAAAGGCTTTGGTTTTATTTGGGGATTTTCACGGTGTTCTATTCACCTGCCTGCGATTCTCTTGCCATGTACCAATCTTCTCTTAATTACCTTAGTTACCTTAGTTTACCTTAATTACTAGGGTATCTTACCTTAGAAATTATTACTTAGTAAATTACCTTAGTAATATCTTTCTTAAGATATTAAGTATCTTACCTTAATTTCCTTAGTTTAGTTCCCTATAAGCGCTACTGTATCTATAGGACTTTTCTGACTAATTTTTTAAAAATTATTTTCAGTTTAGTTCAAATTGTTTGCTGTGGTTTGATATCTGTTATATTGTGAATGGAACCAATTTATACAAAATCCATATCTACAATATATTTTATTTTTCAATTCTTTTTTATTAAAACACATTAATTGTACTAATTAAGGGGATTCACTGTGGTATTTCTAGATGTGTACAGCATGGATTAATGATACTCATCTCAATCTTGCTCTTCTACCCTAGCACTTTTTCTAGTTCTTAGTAATTACTCTTCTACCTAAGATTAATTTTTAAAATTTAATTATTTATTGGTACATTTTATATACAGCTCACAATCACACTCAACATTGGGGAATTTGTACCAGTATATGACAGAGGGTAATTCTCATTTTTACCCATATCCCTACCCACCCACAACCCCCACCCCTTATATACATGCTGTCCTGGCTACACATGTTTTACCTAGCTACGTTTGGTTCATGAGGCAGCTACCGCTTAGAGTTGAATGTCTGCAAGGTCGCAGAGACAGGAATATGCAGGATTTAGACTCCTAGAGCAGTCCTATCACAGATGGGGCTGTTCACCAGAAGGTTCATGACTACAGCACTTTGGGGGTTCACTGGCAGAGGAGTGAATTCTTTTTCCAAAATTATACTAAGGAGCAAATTTCATGTTTCTCATCGATTGAGAATGTTCCAGCAGTTTAGACTGACGATGTCCACAGTGGTAGAGTTGGTGGGGACTCTAGCTTTGATGAAATGTCTATGTTTCTTGCATGGGCTCTGGTGTTCTTCTACAATCACTCACCTCAACATGTGGCCACACACCCATTGCTTTTATTCTTCGTGGAAGATCAGGAAATTGATGGTTGCCTATTCAGCCACCTTGCCACAATATTGAGCCCCTCCACTCAAGATTTTCCATTTACTGAAGACATTTTAAACTGTCAGCTTCCCATACATTTCTTAATCATACTACTATTTACTGTTGCTTTTTTTTTGCCAATGTAGTTAAACTAATTGGTCTTGTGCACAGTACTCCAACCCAACTTTCATACTTGTTCAGTTGAGTCTCTGGACTTTTCCCACACATCAATTCCTATAATGTGAAAACAGTGAATTCTCCCTGGAGGTATCCTATTTTATTTTCTTTATAAATATTCCATTGTAATATGTAGAAGGCCTTTGAAAAACTAAATTAGAAATAGTATAAAAATCAAATTAAGAGTTTTATCTGGTCTGTCAGGTCAACACTATTTTATCAATATTTATGAAAAATAAGAGCTTATCATCCTCATCTTAGTCTTAAACTGAATGTATTAAAACATTTTTAAAAGATGAGATTAAATTTATGACTTTGAGTAGTCACAACAATATGGAAAATCATTAAAACTCTTTGAAAGAAAATATGGTCCTGGCATAAAAATAAACAGAGCAATGGAAAAGGAGAGAAAGAGAGAGAGAGAGAGAGAGAGAGAGAGAGAGAGAGAGAGAGAGAGAGAGAGAGAGAGAGAGGGAAAGAGAGAGAGAGGTAGAGGGAGAGACAGGGGCATAGAAATAAACCTAGTCATATAAAGTGAGCTAATTTTGAAAAGGGCACTGGAAAGATAAGTTAGGGAACATAGTCTCTTCAAAAAATGGTCCTTGAAAAATTAAATATTCACATGCATTACACCCTTACTTACACTTTTCATAGAAATTGAACCAAATAGCTTAAAAAGCTAAATATACAACCCCAAACCCTAGAACTATTAGAAGAGAACAGAAGGGAAAACTTCCTTAACATTTATTATTTTGGGTGGGGTACCAAAGTGATTCTTTTGGATAGCAAAATAAAAAAACAGACAACACAACCAAAGTCAAAAGCTTATGCACAGTCAAGAAAACAGTCAGCTAAATGAAAAGGCAGCTTCCAGGACTAGGAAAAATGTTTGTGAGCCCTACATATGCTAAAGAGGCTAATGTCCAAAATACTTAAGGGTTTGTAAGTAAATGTTGTCTACTTTTACCAAAAATATCATTCTTATAAAAATCTGAAGGGGAAATTTCCTATATGACCTATTTAATTGTAGAAGTTTCTGAAATATTAAGATGATTTACAGAAAATCCATGGGTTCACTCAGCTGTTATACATTTGAATTTTATCATTCTCAAGCTTAGATTATTAAATTCAAGTGAAGTTTAGAAAACATATTTGCTCTGTGATAAATGTTAAAATGTACAAAATAAATGCTATTTGAATTAAGAAGTGCACATTTATTCAATTTAAATTCAAAGGAGAAATTGAATGTCCCAAAGTTCTTTAAACTGCTGGACTTTTAAACCCCTTACCAGCTTAGAGTGTGAGTACGTACCGTGTATGTTACTTTAATGATCAATATAAAAGACATGATATTAGAAATAGAGTGAAATAGATACACTCAGAAGAACTTATTGTTTGGTCTAATTGCAAGTATATGTGATACTGTTTACTATAAGCTCAACACAGCACCTTGACTCCACTTGACTGGATATTTTATTTCTCACTCTTGAGCTCAAGTAGAAGAAAATATTATTTAGCACTGGTCAAGTTTTTACTATTACAGATGGACACTCTGTGTGTGTGAGTGTATGGCATTTTTTGAAGTGACAAATCCAAATATAGATTATATCTTCACATTTGAAGTTGGAATTGGTTTTTGTCACCTAAGATTGGTGTGACTTCTGGAAAATGAAACTTCTGGAACCGTCAGTTTTTTCAAGTGTAAGCTGACTAACAGAGCTGGTACCTCTCTTTTAATAAGAATAAGAAGACAGCCGGGTGTGGCAGCTCATGCCTGTAATCCCAGAATTTGGGAGGCAGAGGCAGGAGGATTGCTGAGTTCGAGGCTTGCCTGGGTTACATAGTGAGAGCTCAGGGCCAGCCTGGACTACAAAGTGAGACCCCGTCTCAAAAACAAAAACAAAAACAAACAAACAAAAAACAAAACAAAACAAGAATAAGAAGACAATACTTGTGAGATTTTAAGTGATGGATCTAAAATGTAATATATTATTATAATGGCTTGTGTGTAGATATCCTTCCAAAGCCTCAGGCTATTGTAGGTGAGGCTATTTCAGAGGTGGCTGGATGCAGACTGTGTGATCCTGGGACTGATTCATGGTTCAACGCTACAACCAAGGGTATTAGGATTAAGGCTGTGTGTGCTACCCTCCCTCAGTGTGTTGGATAAGACACAGGGATGGAAAGAGCTGTGGCCCATTTTCCTGTCTTGCTCTCACCTGCCTGCTTGCGGTGGGCTCTTTCTCCCTGTGTCACGCCACCCTTCCTTGAACCAGCCTACTGTGAACTGAGCCAAATAAGCCCTTCCTTCTTTAACTTTGCATGTTGAGTGTTTTTTCTCAGCAACGAGGAAAGTGACAGAGACAATTATTCTCAGTAAATGTAATTTCACCTTGTGAAGGGGCCTGCCACTCAGCACACAGAAGGATGCAGAGATATTTGCTTGAGAAATCCACTTCTCTGCTCTGCGAAGTGGTGTTGGCAGCTCTTTTGTCTGTGTGTAAATGCGCGGGCATGTGCACACTCACACACGACGGCTCTGCACACTCCCTGCTGGTTAAGCTTTCCGATCTTTCTGACTCGCATCGGCAGCATTCAGATCCATCCGTAGGAAACTGAAAAGGATCCTTATCAGATGGCTCCTCAGATTATGAGGCTCAAATAAAGAAGTGACAAATCATTGAACATGAATCGGCAAATCAATGGAAGTATTTTCATTCTTAGGTAAAAAGGAAGGATTCAGAAGCGGAGGAAGCGGAGGTACAGAAACAAAAGGGGATAATTAGATTAGCTGCAGAGGAAGAGTGATAGTGGCCAAAGTGTTTCAAGAGAAGGAAAAGAAGAAAAAAGGAAAGGAACAAAGGAAGACAAAATAGTCAACATCAAAATAAACCAGAGTGTTTTCCTGACAGGAGGACACTGATGACCATTACTTGTTCAGGGATCCAGGGGTTTTTATTTTTCCTCTCTAAATATTTTACATTAAAAATCATACTTTGATTTCATTTCTTCAAATTTCAGTTGGAGCCAATACATTCAGCTGTGGTCACAGAGAGCACAATGTAATAAAAATATTGTTAAATGGATTCTGGGAATTGTAGATTCTTGGGATTAGATAGAAAAGGAAAATTATTTTATCAGAGCTAAATGGCTTTAGCTTAGAAAATTTCTTCTATTCTCATGCAAACCACTGCTATACCACTTAGGATATGGATTTCCAAAAGCTTTTTAGTCAGCTAAAATCAATCTGTAGTGCAAATACAGGCTTATTAAAATGATGTTTGATGACCGCATTAAGAGGGCTTAGTGCTCAACTAGTTAACCTCAGTCAACAGAATTTTAGATAACTTAAATTGCAATGCCAAGGGACATTATGCTCGTGGTGTTCTGTAAGTATTCGCTTGGGGATGTAAGCTGGACATGTTTGATAGCTGGGGGTAGTGTGATTTTTGTTCCATTAAGAAATGGTGCGTACTGGCAATATCTCATTCAGCACATACCCTATAAACAGGTGTCACTGAAGGCCTAACAATATAGTGGCTATGGGCCTAAAACTTCCCCTTTGCACTGATGAAAATCTCAGCTTTTAGATGAAAACTGGAACCTTATAATAGCTTCCTGTGTTTGTTTCATTGAAAATTAATAACAGTATTGAGTGTAATAACTTCATTATAATGACACATACTCCAACTAATTATAGGGGTATCTATCCACAAAACAATGTAAGAAATAAGTAATACTTTCATAATAGAAGCTTACCCAAGTGAGAAGCACTGTAATTGGGAAGATAGTATTTTGATATTTTGTATCTCTTTGGATAAAAGAAACTCATTCTTGTCCTTTCCTAGTCCTAGTAGTGGGAATGTGTATCACTTCCTAACAGCACCACAATGAATATGTGGCATTTCATATTTGTCCAACAACATTTTCTTAAGTGTAAATAACAGCATATATAAAGGATATTTCAATCCTTCTTTTGGTATGTTTTATACATTTTTTAATGATCTAGTAAAGCGCAGAATTTTTAACCGATTTATAATGAAGTAGAAAAAGTCAAGAGGAAAGAAAATAATCTGATACATCATCATGCTCTAAATGATCTTAATGTAATTATTAATCAGAATATTTGCTTCAAATAATCCAGGTTTTTTGTGGGATTGACCAACAGAAGAAATGAAAGTTCACACTTACTAACTATAATGAGGTTTACTGTCCAGCCCGTGTCTTCTTTCTCTTCCCCATGTACCTAGCAAGTGCTGTGCTGGTGACTGGTGTGGGTGTCAACTTCTGGAAATGTAATCTTTCCAGTACCCTCTGTCCAGTGGGACAGGTGAATCTTGAATGGGATAATTGGAGCCAAATTAAATTGCCCAAAGTCCTGAAGAATTTTTGAGTTATTAACATGGTCTTATATATAAAATCCTCCAAAATATTACACATAAACAGATATTTATGCAAATTTCAGTTCCTTAGAGTAAGAGGAACTTCTTAAAAAGTTATCTGAAGTTAGTATTGAAGATAGGAAATAGAAAGATAGGGAAAAATGCCAAAAATCTAAAAAGCATTAGCATCTATACTCTTATATTTCATATTCTACTATATGCTTCTTACAAAATTGTATGATTTAAAAAACTCTTAGAAATCCAGTCTAATTCCAACCAAAATGTACTGATCAAGCGGTATCAATTTAATATTTCTTATGTGCCAGGCTCAGAACGGTTCTACATATACTTTTTTACTTAATCTTGATAAAGAAACACTACTACTGGTTTCATTTTAAAATCAGTGCTATGAGTACAGAGATATGAATATTTTTCACAAGGTCATTTAGCTAATAAACAACAGAGCAGAAAATTTAACCCAGGTATGCCTACATTTATTCATACATAGTTGTGTTAAATTCACTGTGCAATTGATTGTTACATCAAATTTAAGCTTACAAAAGCATTTCTTTTTATTCTGCCTCAACACTATAACTGGTATTTTTGCTTCCTTGATGCCAGAATATGCTTTCTACAAGCTTAGTTGTTGATAATTACGGAAAATATAGGTTCCAAAAAACTATTTCAAACTGCTTGTTTAGTATACCACATAATTGTTGTTTTTCGTAAGTCATTTCATAAGTCATAAGTCATTCAAAATACAATGTATCACATAATGAAACCTAAAATCTTCATTCAAAATAAACCATCATGACTGTACCTTCTTTGCCTGGAACTTTAGCCTACTAGTGATTATTTTATTTTATGCTATCAAAAGTCTCCATGCTTTTTTTTTTTTTCAATGTACCAAGGTCACTTTCTCAATTATTTTCCTTTCTCAGCGGGTCATGATTTAGCAAGCTCTGCTCAGATCATATGCAACTATAATAATGCAAGGCCCCAAATCCCTATATGATCTAATTATATAAAAATTTGGCTAGCTATTATGCTAAATTTTCCCCTTGACCTGAAGAAAACATTTCTAAGATGTTTTGTTCATGGAAACGATAAATGAGGTGCATTGAAAGTTTCTTAGCTAATTGAGAAATGCTTGAATGATCATGTCTATTTGACTGATTCCTACTGGGACACATTTTGCTGATAGTGTAAAAGAAACTTCAGGATATAAACAGTAAGGTAGAAGATTTTAAGCAGCAGTTTTAAGAATGAACTATAGTATCAGTGAAATGAGTTTGTAAAAAGGAAGCACACCAAGATTATGATCAACGATGCAAGCAAAAATATTGGAAAATGCAGATAAATTTCACGTAATTACATCCTGTTATTCAAAGACATAAAATCTATATTCTCAAGTAAGAATTGGTTATTGTTGTTTCATTCTGTATAAGAATTTAAAGATAAGTACTATAGGCAATGTAAAAACCTCTGGAATGGTGATTAGGGAAGAAGCCTTTGAATTCATGAAGTGTATGGGATATGAGTTTATAACCAGTTCATGGCAACCATTTCTAGCAAACCTACCCCTAGCAAGGATTCATTATCATTTCTAGCACACTGTAAGATGCAAGTGAGCCAAAATTCATAACTAGTTATTCAACTAAAGTCATTGTATTTTTTTAGACTAAGGATTAAACCTAGGACCTTTACACTGAACTTTATTATGAGCATTTTATTTTTTTATTTTGAGACAGAGCTTTGGTAAGTCTCTAAATTGCCCAGGCTGGCCTTGAACTTGCAATCCTCCTGGCTCAGCCCTCTAGAGTTCTGGGATTTCATATGTGCACCACCAACTCCAGCTGCACTATAGTCTTAACAAAAGCAGGGCAGTTTACTTGTGATTAGGGGGTCCAGATCCATGGAGGAAATGCACTCTGACCTGGCTATTTTATAATGATAATAATCTGGTCCCTGAGTTAAAGTAGTGACTCAGGATGAGCTTATCCTAAATTAGTAAGACCATTTCAAAAGCATCACATTGTTAAGTGGGATAAAACTATATGTGGATTTATCTTTGTTATAAAGGAACCATCACGTTTGGGGCAGAGAGATGGAGATAATATATTGTCAAGCTTCTTAGTTATATTCACAGCATAATAATCAACTAAAGTATGTTCACGTACACAGAATAAAAATGCAAAAGGTCAGTAAAATTAATAGATAACACCCGTATTAGTCAGCTTTCCCCTCCCTGGGACAGATTACCTAACATCTGCAACATCAAGAAAGTGAAGTTTGTTTCCGTTCACACTTTCACAGACTTTCATCCCGAGTGGCCCATCTCCAAGGCAGAAGCGGTGCGTGGAAGGTCATCTCAGAGGAAAGCCACTCAATCCATGGCAGCCAGTAAAGGGAGGGGGAGGGAGAGGGAGGGGCGGAGGGAGGGAGGGGAAGGGAGGAGCCAGACATAGAGAGAGAGATGTTCCAGAAACCTGTGCCCCATGATCCGCCTTCTCTGGCTGGGAACACACAGCAGGCCCTTTAACAAGGCACTAATCAGTGGATGAATCCTTTGATGAGTATGGTGCCCCATAACACAGTCACCTTCTAGAAACCCTACTTTTGAACACATGAGACTTCGGGGGAAATTTTAGATCTTCGAATTATTTTATGCTTATATTTCTTGCTTTTTTTTGAGACAGGGTCTCGCTTTGTAGTTCAGGCTGGCCCTGAGCTCACTATGGTGCCCAGGCAAGCCGCCGCGAACTCAACAATCCTCCTGTCTCTGCCTCCTGAGTGCTGGGATTACAGACGTGAGCCACCACGCCCGGCATTGTGGTATGCGGTGTTGATTGTTGGTAGGTGTGTCTCCACGCCCAGCATTCTATGTGGTTACCAGGGATCGAACTCAGGACCTTGCGCTTGCGAGGCAGGCGCCGGAACCGATGAGCTAACCCTCCGGCCCATGCTTATATTTCTTTTCAACAAGACTTTGCAAGACTAGAACTTTATTTGAGTGCAAGAGTTAATCCAGCCCACCAGGTCAAACACTGGTGGAGATGAATGATTCCTACCAGAGTAGACACTAGATTCAGTCCTTCTGTTACAGAACTGATGTGCATATGGACTCTCATGCACACAAGGCAGTCATGTCAGAAATCATTTTGAAGGACATGAATTCTACATCTGTGATTTGCAAAAGGATGGGTGAGTGTGAATATTCTAAATGCAGAAAGTTGATAGAGCATCTGAGATTTCAGAGTAAGGGCAGAATTTTCCAAACCCTACCAAGCAAGCTAAGCAGGAAAAGCTTTAAGAAAATCACTCACAGAAGTGAGAAGTACATTAAATGAGGACAGAATGCATCCTATTTAGAGGTTGACTATTGGCTTATGTAGCAGATTTTATACATTTTTGTGTTTTGGAGCAGAAAGGTGATGAATGCAGAGTGATGTTATGGTAGAAAGAAAAGAATTTCTGAAGGTTGAATCTTTTCAGAAACGCACTCTAAGATGCAAACTAGAAGTACTGGAGTAAATACCCCTAATTTGGAGTCGATCAAGTAACTAGGAAAAGAAAGCAGGTTTGGGCAGAGGTAGAAGAGAGGTAGCACTGCAAACCCAAGGAAGACCTGACCCTGCATCTGGCAGAACTGATCCAAATTGTACTGAATTGAGAAGAAATTGAGTTTTTATCTGCACTGATCAATCATTGAGCCGGGTACTGTGGGAAGGACTTTAGACACTTAAATCAGTTTTTTTTTTCTCTGAGTGAGTTAATTCTCTATGATAACAGATAGATGAGGACCACCTTCTGGCCTTACCAGCAGTTGCTGGAGAGAATAAATTGATTCCACACTTAAGATCTCATGGTTGTCGTGGTGTCTACGACAATAGTGTTTCTTCTTTTTAGTACTTGAAGATATAGAGGAGTGTGGAGATATAGAATCTAAAAACAAAACTCTGACTGGGTAGACCAGTTGGCTGGATACTCATGATAAATTGAAGTTTGAATTCAAGGGAAATGTACTGCCACAATTCATTTTTGCTCATGGGAAATCAGTCTTCACCTATTAAATATCACATTTTTATACTGAGTAACCAGTTTTACTTAAAATTTATGGATGAAATTTATTTTACTTAAAATTTAAAATTTATCTTGTACACCATACCAAGTAATAGACTCATAATATAGAATTTAAAAACATTATTTGTTTTTGGTACTAAAGATTGAACTTAGGGCCTTATGCATACTAAACATGTGCTTTACCACTGAAGTGGATTCCAGCTCCAACTCCCTTTATTTAACTGTTTATTATAACTGCGAAAATTTTCATAGAATGCATCGAGAATAATGTCTCACAAAATTTTGTACACAATACCCCAGCTAATTTGACAAATAAAATCAACCATCACAAATCCAACTCTTGTCAATTTGGCATCCATATACTCTTTTTAAATCATGCTTTGTTATTTGTTTTTCTTGTTTGCTGAAATATAATTGGAAAATAAAATCATATGAATTTAAAATATATAACACAATATTTTGACATATGTACACATTGTGAATCATGATAATCCTGCTTATTATACTAATTAGCTTAAACCTTAATCTTTGAATAAAGATGATAACAAGGTCATCCTCCTTAATATGATAAAACTATCTTGTATGTAACTCAAAATACCTTAATCCTTTCTCCATAATAGGAAGAGAAGTTTTCAGATGATATTTACTATTCTTGATATTCTGTGACTTAAATACTATAGTGTAAAATTAAGAATACTCAGATATTATTACATGAAATAAGTACTTATGTTACCTGATGGGAAGACAAGACTTAGAAGAAAAGTTTACTGAAAACATGTATTTTGATAAAAATAAGAAAGAAATCCTCAGGATCATAAGCCCTTATCTTTAGAAATAGTCATGTAATCATATTTGATATGTGTACAATTATCAACTACAATTACATTCCAATTCCTTCTGTTCTCAGGAAATGCTTCCACTCTTTTGGGTGCTTTTCATGGTGGAGTGTGTCTGCTTTCACTTCTGTTTTTATCAATAGAAAGCCACGGTTTCATATTGGGGGTGTCTCTGAGATGCCCTCGTCCTGAGTGGTCTCAGTTAAAGGGGAGTCCCTCTGGGCCTTCTTTGTTTTTATTTTGTTGTTGTTGTTGTTTTCATTTGTTTTGGTATTGGGGATTGAACTCAGGACCTTGTGCTTGCCAGGCAGGTGTCAGAACTGCTGAGCTTTCAGCTACTGGGCCTTCTTTGAATTGGAATTGGACAGTGACTCTGAGTAATCTCTCATCCTTTTCACTGTGCCATAGTTGTGACCTGGGACAAGGAAGGTATATTCTTTCCTCAGAACATGACATATATGTCGTGTGAAATAATTTTATTTCTTGTACACCATACCAAGTAATAGACTCATAATATAAAATCCAGGTTGAAACCAAAATTATAGGAGTTAAAACGGAAGTTTTTAGGAGACTAAAGAATTTAGGATATAGAATTTTATAATCTCATATTTATCCTTTAGATTCTGGTGACATCATTATGCCAAAAAAGAGAAGAGGAGGAAAAAAATCCTTTAAGGGTTTACAAAAATATGACTAAAATATACCCCCCCCCCACACACAATTATAGCATGTTGTTACATAACCCATAAATAAAAAGTTCTAGTTTAAAGTAGGCCTTTTGATTCAGGCTTTGATTTCTTTCACTACTCATTTAACAATACTGAGTTAACACTAAAGAAAATATTTCTACAAACAACTACAATCACTTTTGAAACACTTAAAATTTTGTAAGTAAAATTGTACAGCAAGGATGGAAAATGTAATCAGTTAGATTAAAAAGTTTGTAAAAACTAAACAAAATGAAAAGATTGTTACAGGTGACAAAATTTTATGATGGAGATAGAGGAGGAAAGTTGAAGTAAATCAATGAAAATTCATTTCCTTAAACTTAGATCATTGAAAGCAAAGATTATTAACTAGATGACACTTGAAACAGGGCTAAAAATTATAATGAACCATGACTGTGAAAAGATGAATCAGAGAGAGCAGGACCAAAGAACCCTAGTTAATCTGAGTGGCCATCACATTCATATAGTACCAAGTAGACGTCTCATGAGACATACTGTTCCTCTGCCTGCTCTTCCTTACTTTTTTCTAACTCTCTCATTTCCATTCTTATGATAAGGAGTTTAACTTTCCATTTCGTGATTGCCCTTTAAGCCATTTTATTTGTTATTGACTCTGAGATCCAAAGACCAAGATATTAACACACAGGGAGATTGAGCAAATTATATATATTGTAGGAAAGTTTCCCACTCCTAGTTCTAATTATATATTTTGTATTTTGGTCAAAAAAATCATACTACAAAGGTACTAGCAATGATTTTTATCTCCTAATTATCCAGAAGGGGTGAGTAAAAATCATTTAGTATCTTAGTCTTTTCTTTCTGGTATTGATGGAAGCACAGAGTACTAGATAAAATATTTCTTTATTTTTTGTATAATGGTTAAAACTGTAGTATACAGTTTTCTTCTTCTTTTATAAGTTTAGCCGAGTCGTGTGTACTGTGTGTACATTAGGAGAGAGGGTATATGCGTCTGGATTGCTCTTTCCTTAAGAAATGCAACATTTATCTTGCAAATCTTAGGGCTTTCTGTTACAGTGTTATTGCAAAATTCATGTCCAAAGTACTTCAGTGAGTTTCTATTGAAATTTGAAAGGATTTGACGTACTTACCAGTTTCTCCTCAAAAATCCTAGTTGCTTGAAAGACAAAAATATTTCTGTAGGGCTGGGGATTTACCTCAGTGGTTCCGGTGCTTGTCCAGCAAGCACAAGGTCCTGAGTTTGATT
Source organism: Thryonomys swinderianus (assembly GCA_004025085.1). Lineage (NCBI taxonomy): Eukaryota > Metazoa > Chordata > Mammalia > Rodentia > Thryonomyidae > Thryonomys > Thryonomys swinderianus. The sequence goes on along the minus strand of PVIC010007495.1, from coordinate 13,718 downwards.
CCTGTAACCACATACCACAGTGCTGGGTGTGGGACTCTCACCCATCAGCAGTCAGTACCACATAACAAAATGCTGGAGGTGGTGGCTCATGCTTGTAATCCCAGCACTTGGGAGACAGAAGCAGGAGGATTGCTGAATTCCAGGCTTGCCTGGGCTACATAGTGAGCTCAGGGTCAGCCTAAACTATAAAATGACACCCTGTCTCAAAAAAACAATTTTTTTTTTTTTTTGCTAAAGCTTTTAAGCTAATAGTCTTTAAAAATATATCTATATATACTGACAGGGTAAATATCTAAAATTTCACATAAAATGTTTTTGCGTTCTAATTTTTAAAAACGTTCATGTGCTTGAACATTTCACTGATAACTAAAGGATGAAATAGCTGAACACATCTTTCTACTAACAGCTTTGCCTCTGACCCCTATCAGTCACTGTTGAACATAAGGTAAACGTACATATACATTCTTATCATGCAGTAGAGATTGTTCCATTGACATGACTATAAGCAGGACAAGCTGCACGTTTGCATTCCTTTTCAGCTGTTGTTCATGTGATCTGAGACAACCGTCCATTGAGAAATAGCTCTTTTAAAAGTCCTGCCACTTTCCTGTATTGTTCAGGGGATAGGAGATCTGTTTTTTTACCAAACGTTTATGATATAGCTGCAAAGTACTAGGCATTACAAAGGATTACATACCACAAGGCAAGCTCAACAAATACTATTGTTGAAAAGAGAGATAAGCAGTTCTAATGCAAGGAAAAGACAGTGCTGTGTGTGTGTGGGGGGGGGGCTCAGGTAAGTGCTGTGGAAGGAGAAGGTGTGGCATAACGAACAGAATATAGGAGAAGAAATATTTCCCAGAGAGGTAGGAGCTGCCTCCCGAAGGATAGCAGGTATTTTCCAGGTGAAGTAGATGGGCCCTTAGAGGTACAGTGTGAGGCGCACAGCTATTAACACAATATGAGGCGTGTTGGTCGGCAATTTGGCATAGGTGGGGATAGAGTGACAGAGGAAAGGGATTCTAGAGATGAGACATCAGTTTTTAAAGCCAAATGTTGAGGGTCATTATAAAAGTGACAAAATTAATTTTCCTCTAAGAATCAGATATGATCATTTAATGTGATTCAAATTTAAACTGATATTTATTTTAAGCATGTTTTAGTAAAAGTAGATATATTGTATTGAGCTCTCTTTAAAGGCAATTTACTCAAAAGAAAAGATTTTAAGCTTTGGAGTTTCATCTTTAATTACTATTAATTAGTGAGAGATCTTCAATAACTTTATGAACGTAGCAAGATAAAGTTACCTGTGAAAATTACCTGTGTTAATAAAGATTTTTCCCCTGCACGTACTTCTAAGAATTTTGCCCCTTTAACAGTATTTTAGAATTGAGTTAATTGAGCTCCTCTGGTATGAGGATTAACTTGAAACAAATTTCTAGAGCCTGTGGTCATTGTTCCTTCCAGGTCTTTTTCTACCTCTTTGTCCTTTTCCTCTAATTCTGGGTTTCTTACTATGCATATGTTCTCATGCTTGATTCCACTGATTGCTTTGAAATTAGTAGTTTTTCTTAATTCTCTTTTTGTTGTACACAGATTATCTCAAAGCTATTTTTATTTTCATCTTCTTTTTCCCTAACACATAATAATTATACATATTCACTAGAGATAGAACAATATTTCAATATGTGTGTGCAGTGCACACCAGCCAAGAAAGGGTCATAGGCACTTCGACCTTCTAAACACATATTTCTTTGGATTGGGGAACTCTGAATACTTTTGTTTCAAATCTGTTTAAAATATATACAAATTGCTATAAATCCTAGTTACTCTAATGTGCTGTAAAATACAAGAATTTATGCCTCTTCTCTGTCTCAAAATAAAAAGTAAATAGGGCTAGGGACGTAGGTCAGTGTAAAGGCCCTGGGTTCAACCCCCAATATAATTAAAACAAAGTTATTATATTTTAGATGTTACTTTCACATCTTGAGACTTTATTGAATTATTAATTTTCTAATAATGGTTCCAATGTTATTTTTGTATGTGTGTAGACATCAACATTTTCAGCTGTTCCTTGGGAGTGTGCACTGATTGTAAATTTACATGGCGTATATTTCCACAAAAATGTTGAAAATCCCCAGAACCCAAACATCTCCTATCCTTCACATTCTTATCAGTTATTAGGGTGGGCTCCTGTTTGCCTACCCATAGTGCTCTGCTCCAGGGTGCTCTGGTGTTCCTCAGCCACCACTGCTTTTCTCCTGTATGCTCTCCCCTGGTGGACACTTCCTCAGTGAGTGAGGCCTGCCTCAGGGACAGCGGTGACAAATCCTGCAAATGGTGCTTCCCCAGGAGACCTCCGGAGAAGGCGGACAGCAGTGATTGTCTGTGGATGGAATTTCTTTTGGTGGGGAGCTTTAAGGCACTTCTGGCCCTCACAGATTGCTGCTAGAATGCCACATTTCTGCAGCTGCTCTGATTTTTTTAAAAATTGCATTCTTTATTGGTACAATTTGCATACATCTCACAATCACACATAACCCTGGGGAATTTGTACCAATATATGACACAGTCAATTCTCATTTTTACCCATATCCCCACCCACACCTCCCCACCCCCTATATACATGCTCTTTTATTTTCTTTCAGAATCATATTTATTCCTTCCCCTCATTACATCCCCACACCAAATTTCCTTTGGAAATTTCCCATTCTAAAAAGATTGTCATACGACTTTAAGAATGTTGTTTTTTGAGTTGCTGCAAAGCTGGGGGAAAATAAAGGGAGTAGGGCGGCCATTTAAACCTCAACAAATTTTGTTTTTCCTGGAGATTAAGACATTCTTTTTGAGTAAGCACTCCTGGGAGTGTTCCGAGCCTTTCACAATGTCTGCATTTCAGAAAAAAGTTGCCGCTGGGGAGGAGATTTAGCTCAGTGGTTCCAGTGCTGGCTAGGAAGCGCAAGTTCCCTGTTTGATCCAGGTAACCACGTACAACAATGCTGGGTGTGGTGATTCACGCCCACAGGCAATCAGTACCACACACCACAGTGCCAGGCGTGGTAGCTCATGCCTGAAATCCCAGCACTCAGGAGGCAGAGGCAGGAGGATTGTTGAGTTTGAGGCTTGCCTGGGCTACATAGTGAGCTCAGGACCAGCTTGAACTACAAAGTGAGACCCTGTCTCAAAAAAAAAAAAAAAAAAAGATTGACTTCGATGTTTTTTAATAAAAAAATGTTCTCATCATTGTTGATACAAGATCTAATTTTTGGAGCGTCTTATTCCATCACCCTGGATGTGCTGTGCTTTTTTTTTTTTAAACAGAGATTTTTGAAACCCTACTGTGAGGCAAGTTCCATGCCTTGGGAATTGTGAAACAAAACAAAATACCTACTCTTATTTCAAATATTTATTAAATTAAATCAAATTACCTTCTCCCATTATGCCCAACACTGAATCCATGTATTCCTCTTGATCCTATAGGAGGAAGAGATAGAGCACACAGAGTAAGAATATAACAGTGTGTTAGATGTATCTTGGTTCTTCTGGACTTGCTTCCTTTCAAATATACACGGCTCCCCTCTCCTGGGCCAGTGAATTGTTATTTATTTAATGTCAAAGTCGTATCTGCTTTATTTATTACTTACCTAGCTGAGTTTTTACACATAGAGGCAATAATGAAAAATGCATTGAATGATTGTGAAATTTGTGTGTGCTCCAAGAACAGAGAAGGGGAAAGAGTCAGACTGTCGAACTTGCAAATCGACTCCTAACTGTGTTAGAAGGGTGTCGAGACAAGAATATGCCTAATGCCCTCTGTCCCCCATAGCAAACCTCGAAGTGCATCCCGTCATGTTAGCAGATACTAACAGTTCTCCTCTGAGATCCCTTGGGTGATAGCAGGTGCAGCACCGCCAAAGGGATGCCGCGCTGTCTGCTTCGGGACATAGCTTGACTGAAAAGTTAATTTTAGGTTGTACATTAATTAGAAAATTCCCCTTTGCCATAAATGAGGAAACCACTGAACACCATCAAAATAGTTATGCTTCATTTTTTGTAACACAGACTAGAAATGCCTTCTGCCATGTCATTTTCCTAAATATGTTAAATGAGTCATCTAAGACTTGTCTCGCTTTATTTAGCTCAGTGAGAAGTCTCACATCCCTTTTCATTTACATGTGCTTTTCAGAGGACTGGGGAATAGACTTTTAAAATGCCAGGTTTAATAACATTCCATACCAGCTATGCATATAATTGTTAGGTTTGTAGCTCTTTCTCAGTTGGTTTGGACTGAATGAACAGAATCTACAGACTAATACCTTATTATACTATCGTTACCAGGTTATTTTCTTCCACTTTCAATAGATCATAAACATATCTATTCATCTTTCCTCTTTTGCACTTTGTCTTTGAAAGGTAGCATATCTTCATAACTGCTACCTTAAAAGAGCCATTTGCCTCCTGGGGCTCTTGTATCTTGCGTCCATAAAGGCAATTCTAAGTGATGAATGCACTCGTGACATTCACGGAAGAGGCATATATTTAGGTCAAACTTTTCACAGAGGAGGAATCCAAGTGCATCCTTGATTTAAATGCCATTTCCTTTTGATTTTCTTTGAATCATCAACTAAGATTAAGATGTTTTGTCAGCTGAAATTAGTTACACTTCAAAGGGGCACAATTTTCAATATACTGAAACATTTGATTTTCTTTCTACTATATTTAAAGTACTAGTCTGTATCCTGGATAAAAGAGAAGTGCAGGAAATAAGTAGAAGACAATTTTTTTTTTTTTTGAGACAGGGTCTCGCTTTGTAGTTCAGGCTGCCCTCAGCTCACTATGTAGCCTAGGCAAGCCTGGAACTCAGCAATCCTCCTGCCTCTGCCTCCCGAGTGCTGGGATTACAGGCGTGAGCCACCACGCTGGGCACTGTGGTATGCGGTATTGATTGCTGGTGGGCGTGAGTCTCCACGCCCAGCATTGTATGTGGTTAGTGGGATCGAACTCAGGGCCTTGTGCTTGTGAGGCAGGCGCGGGAACCACTGAGCTAAATCTCCAGCCCCTAGAAGACAATTTTTACCTTTAGTTGCCTATAGCAGTATTAACTTTGTGATTGAGAAGAGCCGTGGTTGGGAAGAAGAAAATTATAGTTTTGAACGATATAACTAAATCGATATGTCTTATAAGCCATGTCTAGTTATTTAATTGCTCTTTCAATGGTTCATTTGTAAAATTTCAGGATGTGGTTGGGAGATACCAAAAGACAATTTTTGTCTGATTGTGATTCTTTTTATTTGGAATCTTTGTTTACAGATTCTAGATTAATATGTAATATGAATAGGATATCAGCACATATGAATTCTCATTCTATTATTATTATTACTGTTCTGAGGACTAAAGCCAAAAATCTTATAGGTTTATATTTTATTTGCAGATAAATGACAGTTGTCTGAATATGTATTAATAAAACTCAAAGATAATGATGAGAAAAAATCATGATGTTAGAGCAAAAGTGACAGAACAAAAGTGACAAACTGGCCAGGTTGTTTAAATAAAACTCAATGAGTGTAACAGTAAAAGTGGCCTGGTTATCATGGAAACATTAGTTTCCTCCAAATATCACACGCAGAACTACTATATGATCCAACAATATCACTTTTGGCTATACACTCAACAGAACAAAAATTAGATCTTGAAGAGATATCTGCACTGTTCATTGCACTGTTCCAAGAGCCAAAGAAGGAAACAACCCCAAATTCCTTGCCAGCTAAGTGGATAAAGAAAATGTGATGTACAGCTGCAGTTGAATGTTATTCAAATTTAAAAGATGGGGGCCGGAGGGTTAGCTCAGTGGTTCCGGCACTTGCCTTGGAGTTTACCACATACAATGCTGGGCGTGGTCGCTCACGCCTGTCATCCCAGCACTCGGGAGGCAGAGACAGGAGGATTGCTGAGTTCGAGGCTTGCCTGGGCTACATAGTGAGTTGAAGGCCAGTCTGAACTACAAAGCGAGACCCTCTCTCAAAAAAAATAAAAATAAAATAAAATAATTTAAAAAAAAAGATGGGAAGTCCTACCTGTGGTAAACAGGGGAAGAGAGTGTAACTAGAAACTTTGCAGTAAGTTCTAGTCTTCTGTGAGTCTGACAGTACAAGGTGAAATAAACAATAAGCAGGCAGAAAATTAGAGAAGAAGCTGAACTTGGGCCTGAACCATGCTACTCTGAGTAGTAAAAGACAAAAACCCGAGCTTGCCACACTTTTATTTGGAACCAAGCTTTCATGCCATAATCCCAGCATGTGGAGGGCAGGGCAGATGTCAGCAATAATCCTTGGAGAATTATGCAGATAAAGATCTCATAGGGCAGGACAGATGCCAGAAATAATCCCTGAGGAATTATGTAGATCCTGGTGTAGATCTGCCCTGGAGCATCACAGTATGTGGGAGCACCGGAGTTCCTGATGTTAACAGAGGTAAAGACAAGAGTTAAGTACCCAAGTCCATCTGCAGGCAGGAAAGCTCCACCCTGTCATAGTCTAGTTGTGCAATTATTTCTCCCAAACAGGATTATTCCCAACATCTACCATTTGTGACAGTCTGAGATGAACTTGGAGGACATGGTGTTAGGGAAAATTCAGAGAGTGACAGGAGAACAAATACTGCACAATTCCACTTGCACGAAGTCTTTAAAATAGTCCAACTCAGAGAAACAGAATAGAGTGGGTTTCCAGAGGCTGAGGAGGAAATGAGGACTTGTTCATGAGTAAAGAGTTTCAGCTGTGTAAGTGGATTAAATTCTAGGGATCTGCAGTAGAACACAGAGACTAGAGCAAACAGGGATACACACAGTTAATTCATTTACAGGACAGATCTCATCCTACATGTTCCCAATACATGCACATACATGCACACATGCCAAAAACACAAGCACAAAAGGACACAAGGAAACACTTGGAAGTGTTAGTTCACCAAGAGGATGTTTGGCCATGTCAACAGACATTTTTCTTTCTCACAGAATAGGAGCTGATAATGGCTTCTAATGGGTAGCTGACAGGGGGTCTGTTAAACACCCTATGCTACAAATGAGAGTTCTCATTCTTATTCTAAAATCAAATAACTTTTCTGTATTTTTAGGATAATAAATATTAGTCTAGTCACTTTCTTTAAAATTTCTAGATAGCTAAAAATCTGCTTCTTAAAGTTAACACTCGATGTACTCAATTGTTTAGAAAAAAATTGCAAATACTCTTAAATTGAACCTTCTTAGGGTTTAATAATGTAAAAGACTGATTCTGCTATATGGCAGGTGAATCCTTTTCTTTTTTCTTTTTTTTTTTTTTTTGAGACAGGGTCTCGCTTTGTAGTTCAGGTTGGCCCTGAGCTCACTATGTAGCCCAGGCAAACCTCGAACTCAGCAATCCTCCTGTCTCTGCCTCCTGAGTGCTGGGATTACAGGCGTGAGCCACCACGCCCGGCACTGTGGTATGTGGTATTGATGGCTGGTGGGCGTGAGTCTCCACGCCTAGCATTCTACATGGTTACCAGGATCCAACTGAAGACCTTGAACTTGCGAGGCAGGCACCGGAACCACTGAGCTAAATCTCCGGTCCCTGTTTTTTTTTTTTTTTCTTTTAACAAAACCATTTCTATGATTTTATCACTATATGTTCAGTTCACCTCTTTCTACACCATTTAATCCATTACTTCGCCATTTAGACTTGGTTGAATAAATTTTTCAAAAAGACAGTATACAACAGTCATGTCAATTTGCAGGTTTTTTGTTTTCAAGTTCCAAAAAATCTTCATGTCTGAAGATTACAAATTATTTCATCCTTCTCGACATTATTCATTTTAATACAATTCTAAAGACAATAGGATGTGATTGTATTTAGAACTTTATTGGTTGAATTGGATTGTGTAATTACACAGGAAACATCAGTTATTGGTGCTGAATGAGGTATGGCATTTAAAAATTTATGGTAAGGAATATTGATAATGCTTTCTCCCCCAAATCATGTATTTGCTTCCAAATGAATTCTGGTCACATTCTCATTAATATCAGTCATCTTATAAGAAAAGAAAATCCTGGGTCCTCCTTTCCCAGGTCCTTCCTACCTGAGCACCCCATGTTCTCACCAGGCCTTAGTGGCCTGGACATGTGAGAGAAGGACAATGGTCAAAGTGTTGGAATCAGTCAAGTATGGAATCTGAAATATCACTGGCTACTATTTGTGCAACACTACCACATTTCAAGCACTAGTCTAGCCTATATTTAAAAAAATGCTCATTTTATTTAAAGAATAATCAAAATTTCTGATTAAATGTGATTAATAATTGGTGAAGGGATAGATAATCAAAAACTGAAAAAGTGGGCCAGAGATTTAGCTCAGTAGTTCCAGCATCTGCCTAGCAAGCTCAAGGTCCCTAGTTTGATTCCTGGTAACCACATACCACAGTGCCAGGTGTGTGGCTCATGCCTGTAGTCCCAGCACTCAGGAGGCAGAGGCAGGAGGACTGCTGAGTTCGAGGCTTGCCTGGGCTACATAGTGAGCTCAGGGCCAGCCTGAACTACAAAGTGAGACCCTGTCTAAAAACAAAAACAAAAACCAAAAAAACCTGAAGAATTTGAGAGTGACTTATAAGAAGAATTTCCATTTCTTTTTCTTTTATTATTTGTAAATGTGGAAAGTTTTAGACTGATTAAATCATGTCTATTAAATGTTTCATAAAAGATAAAAGGAAATAGGGCACCATATCAATTTTCTCCACAACTTCAGTCAGTTAACTATTCTTCTGCACACTGAAAAACTCACATCCTAAGATATCATCTCACTCTTCAAAGAATAGCTGCTATTTCCAAAGTAGCCAGCAACAAATGCTGTCGAGACTGTGGAGAAAAAGGGACTCTTCTCCACTGTTGGTGGGAATGTAGACTAGTACAACCATTATGGAGATCACTGTGGAGATTCCTCAAAAATCTAGGATTAGAGGTCCCATTTGACTCTGATATTTCCCTGCTGGGGATATACATAAAAGAATTAAAAGATTCATATCATAGCAACATATGTGCACCCATGTTTATAACAGCTCAGTTCATGATAGCTAAATCTTGGAACCAACCCAAATGCCCATCAACTTGAGACTGGATTAAAAAAATGTGGGTTTTTTTATATAATGGAGTATTATTCTACCATAAAGAATGATGAGGTTGAGTCATTTATACTCAAATGGATGTACCTTAAAGACATACTCATAAGTGAAATAAATAGGCCACAGATGTGTAAATATCATATCTTTTCTCTGGTATGAGAAATTGAAGTTGTAAATGTGTTCTAGAATGCATGATCAATATTGCAAAATAGTATTTATTCAAAGGGAAATGGGGTTTAGGAGTAGATAATGAGGGGAAAGAAAAAATTTGTTAAAAGAAAAGGAAACAAAGCTTATGTATAGAGGGGCAGGGGGTTGTAGGGTGGGTAGTGGAAGGGGAAAAATGAAAACTAATTTATGTCATCTACTGGTACAAATTCTCAATATGGAGTATAATTGTGATGTGTATGTATAATGTACCAATAAATTAGATAGAAAAAACTCACATAAATGCCATTCTCTGGAAAAGAGGGATTCTGACTCTTGGAAATCAGGAGATATAATAATTAGCTACATACAAAGCAGAAAAGCATATTTGTATGCTTCTATTCAATTCACAGTGTTTTAAGACCAAATTCCTAATTCATTAGAAGTAGATAATAGATTTTTTTTTATTTTAGAAGAAATTAACTATCAATAGAGAAAGGATGGCCCTGAAAGGAGAACGCGTTGCTTATCTGTTTAACCAGGACAAAGCCTTACCTTCATGCTTAAACTGCAAAATTCTTTTTTTTTTTTTTTTTTTTTGAGACAGGGTCTCAGTTTGTAGTTCAGGCTGACCCTGAGGTCACTATGTAGCTCAGGCAAGCTTTGAACTCAGCAATCCTCCTGCTTCTGCCTCCTGATTGCTGGGACTACAGGCTTGAGCCACCAAGCCCAGCATTTGTGTTATGTGGTACTGATTGCCAATGGGCATGAACCACCATGCCCGGTATTGTATGTGGTTACTGGGGATTGAACCAGGGACCTTGCGCTTGGTACGCAGTCTCTGGAACCACTGAACTAAATCTCTGGCCCCTTCAATCCTCTCTTAACAATGTACATGTTGTTGTTTCAGCTCTACTGGTTTTATATTTTATAGCTTTTATTCCATCTAGAAGTTCTTTAAAGCCACAGTTTGGAAATTTTCTTTTTTTTTTTTTTTTTGAGACAGGGTCTTGCTTTGTAGTTTAGGCTGGCTCTGAGCTGACTATATAGCCTAGGCACGCCTCAAACTCAGCAATCCTCCTGGCTCTGCCTCCTGAGTTCTGGGACTACAGGCTTGAGCCAACAAGCCCAGCATTTGTGGTATGTGGTACTGATTGCTGGTGAGTGTGTCTACCACACTTGGTATTGCTGCATGTGGTTACTGGGAATCAAACCAGGACCTTAGCCTTGCTAGGCAGGCACTGGAACCACTGAGCTAAATTTCTGTCCCTCTTTGGTCCTTCTTGTAGGCTCATTTTTTCATAAAGTTTCTGAATATCTAGTTTCTCATCATTGATCTTCCTTTTGCATTCATGGCATTATTTTCCATTTCCATGCCAATGAATTCCAGATTATATCTCTATCTTCCAGTTTTCAAATTGATAATGCTCCCTTTAGATGTCTCAAAGAAATTCAATAGAAATATGATCAGGATTTGAAGCTCAGTGTTTTACCTAAAATATCCCATTTTCATATGCCATTCTTTTTTTTCTTTTTGGAGACAGGGTCTCGCTTTGTAGTTCAGGCTGGCCCTGAGCTCACTATGGTGCCCAGGTAAGCCACCGCGAACTCAGCAATCCTCCTGTCTCTGCCTCCCGAGTGCTGGGATTACAGGCGAGAGCCACCACGTCTGGCATTGTGGTATGCAGTGTTGATTGTTGGTGGGTGTGTCTCCATGCCCAGCATTATATGTGGCTACCGGGGATTGAACTCAGGTCCTTGCACTTGCGAGGCAGCTCTGGAACCACTGAGCTAACCCTCTGGCCCTCATATGCCATTCTTTATTTCTGCCAGTATCACCACAACCCTTCAGGTGAACAGGAGAAAATTTTGTGTACATTCTCTAAAATATTCACCATTCTTGCTATCTCCTGTTTAGACTGCTAACTGAGCACTTCTTAAATCAATGTCACAATCTAAAGCTGCAATATCTTCCTGTAGATTGATACATTACTACTCTTCATAATTAATATTCTTTTTTTTTTTTTTGAGACAGGGTCTCACTTTGTAGTTAAGGCTGGCCCTGAGCTCACTATGGAGCCCACACAAGCCTCTGATTCAGCAATCCTCCTGTCTCTGCCTCCTGAGTGTTGGGATGACAGGCATGAGCCACCATGCCCAGCACTGTGGTATGTGGTACTGATTGCTGGTGGGTGTGAGTCACCATGCCCAGCATTGTATGTGGTTACTGGGGATCAAACTCAGGACCTTGAGCTCGCGAGGCAGGTGCCAGAACCACTGAGCTAAATCTCGGGCCCCATAATTAATATTCTTAATTTTGACTCTGGCCCAGTTAATTTTCTTCCATTTTCTATACTGGATCCAGGGTAGTATTAATGTGAAGATGTACTCAGGTCACATTCTGCTTGAATTCAATTTATTTAATTATTCAATTATTGTTTCTCAGTGTCTTTAGGATAAAGCAAAATCTAGTTGATGTCTAAGGTCTTCCATGGGTTGGTTTACAGATATATTTTCCCACAACCCAGTACTCTCCACTCATTATCATTTTTCATAGCTCTGAGTGCACCACACATTTCCAACTTAGTTTCTCTGTCACTAAATTTTACCCATAGTTCTTTTCCTCCATTTTTTTTACTAATCTATATAGTCATCAATCATAGTCATCAATGATCTTTAGGAATTGTCACAGATAATACTCTTTTAGGGAGACTTCCTAAGCCCCTTTGATGCGTTAGGATCTTACCCTAGTCAGTGCACACTCTCATAGCAGTACCACAGAATAGGCAGCTGAAGAAATGGAAATTCATTTTCCTAGCTGTGGAGCCCAGGATATCTGAACCACTGTGTTGGCAGAACCTATGTCTGGTGAGGCTGCTTCCTGGTTTGCAGATGGGCGTCCCCTTGAGTCATCAATTCAAGAGACAAAGGAAAGAAAGTTCGGCCACATTTTTTCTTCTAAAGGGACTAATCTCCGAATCAAGGCATCCATCCTTATTAGCTTATTATTGGCCAAAGGCCTATTTCTTCATATATTCACTTTAAGAGTTAGCACATCAATGCATGAATTTTCCTGGAGACACTAACATTCAGCCCCTAGCAGATTCTTACAGTGTGCTCCAAAATATCTCATAATCTTCTTTCATATCACTGACAGAGGTTAAATGTATTTTTATTCATGAGTTTTTCATAAATACTTAATTGCACATCTATATGGTGAACTTCCTCCACTATTTCATGTACAGATTCCAGCAAAGCAGTTAGACCAACCTAACTCCTTTAACCAAAACTACGTTGGTGTTTCACTTCTGCTCCGAATTTTAATTGTTAAGAGTCTGACAACTCTAAAATAGTTATATATTGTTATTCAATATTGGGAATAGCAAATAAAAAATATAAGAACCCTTTTTTAATTAGCAGCAATGGTCAGAAAGCCTCCTTACAGGAGGCTTTGTTTGTATAAACTGCATCTCCAGTTCTGTAATTTCCCTGTTTCCCTGAAAAGAAAGGCTAGAACAGCACATCAATTTGAATAGCATTAACTCAACTGACACCTTTTAACATATCTTGAGTGGGATTTTAATTCATCCATGTCACTCTGAACTCTATTGTCATAAAAAAACCTGAAACTAGTTTCTAGGAAAGGCATCATTACTCATAAAAATGAACATCTTATGGAATGAGTTAAAACGGGTTTCTCTTCACTGGTGTAGAGGAAACCTAGCAATCAGGCTAGAGTTGCATAGCATGGAGGTAATTGTAACACACTTTTGTTTGTTTCTGTTAAAGAATGTGCATGGGAAAGCTTGAAGAAGAAAACTGCTTTCCATTAAAACCTCTGCCACCATTTCACCCATTCACCCTATTCTCACTTCAGGAACATGTCCTGTGTTCCCAGGCAAGTTTAAATTAAACACATCAATCATCCTAAGGCTCAGGAATGACCTAATACTGTGATGAGCAACTCCCATGATTCAACCTCTTAGGGTTTGCTCTTCTGAGATTTGTGACCCATGTGTATTTATATCATGGGCTTTAGGAGTCTGATGCAAAAGGAGACCAGACAGTTGCCTGTATTTTGGTGAGAATATCTCCAGAGTGACTTGCCACTGTGCTTCACATTACCACAGTCAGGATTATTGCTTTGTAGGGATAATAACGGAAGTTGCTGTTCCAACTCAGATATATTTTCTTGGAGATATAACAAGGTAAACACCAATAATAACATTGGAATCAATCTGAAGACTAAGATCCATTTAAAAAAGCAAAGGCTCTGAGAATTCAGGCCAGGAACACGTGCATTTTGGTGCTGAGTTGAGTAGAACCATCTAAGCATGAGATCATAGGTATTTTTTTATTTCATTTTGCTTGATCTATAAACATCTTTCAGTAAAAAAGGGAATTAGAGATTTAATTTTCTTTTT
>PVIC010007494.1:0-50839 GCA_004025085.1 Thryonomys swinderianus | reverse complement strand
ATCTTCAAGATAGAGTATCATATCATCAGCAAATAATGCCAGTTTAACTTCTTCCTTTCCTATCTTTATTCCTTTTATATCTTTGTCCTGCCTGATTGCTATGGCTAATGTTTCCAGTACTATATTGAACAAGAGTGGTGACAGCGGGCATCCTTGCCTTGTTCCTGACCTTAGTGTAAAAGGTTTCATTTTTTGCCCAAGTGTGTATACATTTTTTTGGCCAAAGTCTATTTCACTGTCTTCTGGACTCCATTGTTCTTAAGTGGATTTCTTTTATTCTAATTGTCTCTCCTTCCTTTGTAGGTGATAGGTCCTTTCTCTCTGGCTTCTTCCAAGAACATCTTTTTGTCTTTGGTGTTCTGCACTTTAACTATGATGTGTCTAGTTGTGGATTTCCTTAATTTTTCCTCTTTGATATATGTTGTGTGCAAAAAATATATTTAAGCTGGGCATGATGGAGCCCGCCTATAATTCCAGCACTTGGTAGGTTAAGGCAGGAGGATTACTGCAAGTTTGAGGCTGTTCTGGGCCACATAGCGAGTTCAAGCCCAGCCTGAACTACATAGTGAAAACTTGTCTCAGAAAAAGAACAAAAGAAAAATTTAATATAAGAAGATTTAAGGCCTAAAGAATATGTTCACTCTAAAAAATATGGAAAAAGCCAAATCAGTGTGTAACATCTACTAATAGATTAGAAAACAGTCAAGTAGTATAGAAGAATTAAAAAGGCATTATCATTCCTTGTTCCCTTATGTTCCACTCTCCAAAGTTATGACTTTTAAATGCGTATATTTGACTTTTTCTTATTTTCTTCATGTCTGATAATATGAGTAATCTGTTCTCAGTTTATCAGCTACAGACAGTACCTGTTGATTTCTTTCTGGGATATGGTAGAATCTAACCTGAATCTTTACCTGGTCTACCTAGTTTAAATTCATTGGAACCACTGTTCATTTATTGGTTACATTTGTAATTTTAAGTAATGCATCTAAATATCTTTTTTTTTTTTTTGAGACAGGGTCTCGTTTTGTAGTTCAGGCTGGCCCTGAGCTCACTATGGAGCCCAGGCAAACCTCAAACTCAGCAATCCTTCTGTCTCTGCCTCCCGAGTGCTGGGATTATAGGCATGAGCCACCACGCCTAGCACCGTGGTATGTGATACTGATTGCTGGTGGATGTGGGCCATCACCCCCGATACTGTTGTATATGGTTATGGGTATTGAACTCAGGATCTTTTGTTTGCTAGGGAGGTGTTGGAACCACTGAGCTAAATTTCTGTCCCTATACTGTTTTTTTTTTAATTTGTCTTTTGCATTATTGCAAAGTAAGTTGGGAACCACCTGTATCTTGAGGCTCCCTAGGGCCTCTTTTTTTTTTTTTTTAATGTGATAAGTAATTTTTCTAAATTCTAAACTTTCTTAATCTGTTTTTTTTTGTTTTCTTTTGAGATAGGGTCTCCCTTTGTAGTTGAGGCTGGCACTGAGCTCACTATGTAGCCCAGGCAAGCTTTGAACTCAGCAATCCTGTCTCTGCCTCCCGAGTGCTGGGATTACAGGCGTGAGCCACCACACCCGGCACTGTGGTATTCGTGGGTGTGAGTCTCCACGCCCAGCATTGTATGTGGTTATTGGGGATCGAACTCAGGACCTTGCACTTGTGAGGCGGGCGCCGGAACTACTGAACTAACCCTCTGGCCCTCTTAATCTGTTTTTGATAGTGTTTTTCTTTTCATAACATCTTACCTGGTGGGTACAGTATCACTGAATTTGTCTGAAGAGTCTAATTAAATTACTTTTAAAGAAAGCTCTTCTCTTAATGGATTCCTTCAGCATCAGTTTTTGCGGTCTTTTACTGGTCCTTTCATTTGTGAGAGTGTTCCAGCAGTGTCTGCAGACTGTGGCTTACATTTTTTTTTTCCCCCTGAGAGAACTACTCCAGATCGTATTTTACTAATATAAAAAGGGCATGTTTAGCAAAAGACACGAGAAAAGTCATTATGGCCTGGAGACAAGGCAGGGAGGTGACAGTCCTTCTGAAGCCCTTTGAGGGAAGAGGCCTGGGACAAAGGGGTGAGAAGTGTGCTGTGGTGGGGCCACAGGAAGATAAAGCTCCAGATGGGGTGACTGTTGCTGGGTCATGGGTAGGACTCACAGTGACCCCACTGCCAAGCCAGCTAGTGCTGCCAACTGGAGTGAGAGCCACTCCCTGGTTTCTGGAGGGCATCCACAAAAGGACAGGACAGGAAGCCCAAGATAAGAAGTGCAGTTTGGGGCAAAGACCAGGAAGAAGCAGCTGCTCTGCAGGGGCTGGAAAGGTCCAGTGTTGAGGCCAAGGTGCTTCCTATTACGAGCGGGTGTTTCTTTGCGTGCCAAGCACTCTGTCACTAGGGATCCGTCCAGGATCGAACTCAAGACCTTGTACCTTTAAGGCAGTTGTGGCACCACTGAGTTTAAATCACCTGCCCTTAACTACATCTTTAATACGGTCTTTCTGGTGTCTGCCTGTGTCTGACCGCACGGTTTGCTGCACATTCTTGTCTTGCCTCATTGTGCTGGTGTCCTTGCTTCATCACATTTAAGGCTTTAAATATCATCTCTAGCCTGACCTCAGCCCTGGATTTCTAATTCCTACCTAACTGCTTGCTTTACATACTCTCCTGGGTGCTTAATAAGTCCCTGTGAGCTTGTCCAAAATTAACTAGTTTGCTCCCATCTGTTCTTGCTGTTCTCTTCATTTTAGTGAATGGCAGCCCCATTTTTCCACTTGTTCAGGCTGGACTCCTCCCACTCTTCTTTCTTTTATGCTTAGGGCTTTTGTTCCTTCCTATTTTCTGTTTTCTTTTTCCCTTTATCTCCTGCCTACCCTTCAGGGGTCAGCCTCTACCTTGCGCTTGTGCAGGATGGATTCATTCACCACTGTTGTTCCCATCTGCTGCTGTGCTAGTCTGTCAGCATCCGTGACTTGCCTTGATTGTCTGAAAAGGGTCCACACAGGGGTGTCTCCTCTCACACGTGCCTTCCTTTAGTCTGTTCCACCCAGCAGCAGGTGATGCTTTTTTTTTGCTTTTTGAGACAGGGTCTCGCTTTGTAGTTCAGGCTGGCCCTGAGCTCACTATGGTGCCCAGGCAAGCTGCCGCAAACTCAGCAATCCTCCTGTCTCTGCCTCTCGAGTGCTGGGATTACAGGCATGAGCCACCACGTCAGGCATTGTGGTATGCGGTGTTGATTGTTGGTGGGCGTGTCTCCACGCCCAGCGTTATGTGTGGTTAGGGGGATCGAACTCAGGACCTTGCGCTTGCGAGGCAGGCGCCGGAACCACTGAGCTAACCCTCCGGCCCCAGCAGGGTGATGCTTTTAAACCAAGATCACATTGTTTCTTTGCTCAGAACTTTCTGCTGGCTTCCTGTCACATGCTGAGTCTGTCTAAATCCTCACTGGTGTCATAACCTGCTGCCCTCTCCCTCCATCTCTGCTCCCTGTTCCCATTAGGACATTTAAAAGTGAGCAAGCCTGAGAGGCTTGTCCTCCCCTGGAATGCTTTCTTCCAGATGTGCATGTAGCTCACTCAGGTAACGTTTATGGGCTTCCCTTGACTTCTCATCTTTATGTTCCCTGCCTATCTTCCTAGGACTTTTTCTCCACAGAATTTTTGTCAGCAAGTGTACGGAAACTGTTTGCCTGGCCCACCACCTCCCAGTATTGGGAACTGAACCTGGGGCCTTTGTGCTCATCTATATCCCCAGCTGTTCTTAAATACTTATTTATTTGGGTACTGGGAATTAAACCTAGAGCCTTCATACTGAGCTTTGTTGCTAGCCCTTTCAATTTTTTTTTTTTTGGAAACAAGCTGAGCCCTAAGTTGCCCAGGCTGGCTTTGGACTCCTGTTTCAGTCCCTTGGAAGGCAAGGTTTACAAATGTGTGCCACCATATCTGGCACTTTCAGTATTGGCTCTCCAGTCAGGGAGACCGTATATCTAGACAGGGAGACCATATATGTAGATGTTTTTAAACCTTTTGGTTGGGTTGTAGCCCAATTAACTCACCAAAAGTTGAAATATCCTAAGTCTAAGATGCAGAGTAGCTTATCTTGAACATGGTTTGAACACTGACATCAGCCTGCAAATGGGCAAAATTATCTGACACAAAGCTTATTTTACAATAAAGCTTTGAATATCTCATGGAGTGTGTTGAGTACAGCACACTGTAGGGCACAGTATTGGTTCTTTTCCTTTGTATTCTTGTAACTGAGGGCATCTGTGGCTGATTACTCAGCATTGCAAGAGGGTATTTTCACACTTAGCACTAGGCCAGGAAGAGTTCAGATTGTCTCAATATGATGGAAAGTTGAATCATCCTAAGTTGGGTCCCCATCTATATTTGATATAGATCACCTTGAACTGGAAGCACTATGAAAGAAGCTTAGTAAAGGGGAGCTTTTCTATTCAGACCAAGTTAGGGAACTCTGCCCCCTTGCTAGGAGGTAAGCACAGCATTTAAAAATTTATCAATATGTATTAATTAGTGTAGTCTCCTAGGCATTTTGATGTGTAAAATAAACGTAAATGTTTCTCTTCATACGTACATGTACATATAAAATAGGAATTATACCATGTGAAATCCTCTGATGATTTGCTCCACTTAATGCATCAGGTGTAGCAGTGTAATGATGGAGTGTTAGTAAGTCTGTAATTAGAGATAACTATTAAACCCACCTTATTGCTGTTAGGAGTAAATGTTAAAATAGGTAAACTTTACCTGTTTTATTTTTTTGTTGTTGTTACTGGTTATTGAACACATCACTTTGTGCTTGCAAGGCAGGCTAAGTCCCCAGCCACCTAAACTTTATCTTTTTTTTTTTTTTTTGAGATAGTGTCTCGCTTTGTAGTTCAGGCTGGCTCTGAGCTCACTATGTAGTCCAGGCAAGCCTTGAACTCAGCAGTCCTCCTGTCTCTGCCTCCTGAGTGCTGGGATGACAGGCGTGAGCCACCACGCCTGGCACTGTGGTATGTGGTATTGATTGCTGTTGGGTGTGAGTCTCCACGCCCAGCATTGTATGTGGTTACCGGACCGAACTAGCTTGCGAACTAGCTTGGCAGGTGCTGGAACCACTGAGCTAACCCTCTGGCCCTAAACTTTATCTTTTGACACTTTACCCCCAAATCTTTGGAAGAGCATTTGCTTATTTTGCATTCTAATGTTAGGCTAGGCCCAGTGGGTAATAAAGGGTGATTCTGTTTAGGTACTTTGGGCTCTTTTTAGGTATTGTGTTTCTTTGTAACTCATTGTTTGACCATTTTCTTGTTTTTCCTCATTGGATTTGGTGACATCTAGTGAACCAACTGGTTCGGCTAAGTCTGTGCTGTTCTTAGTGGAACTATAGATGTCATCAGCTAATGCTCTTTAAAAAATTCTATGAAGGGCCGGAGGGTTAGCTCAGTGGTTCCGGCGCCTGCCTTGCAAGCGCAAGGTCCTGAGTTCGATCCCCGGTAACCACATATAATGCTGGGCGTGGAGACACGCCCACCAACAATCAACACCGCATACTACAATGCCGGGCGTGGTGGCTCACGCCTGTCATCCCAGCACTCGGTAGGCAGAGACAGGAGGATTGCTGAGTTTGCGGCGGCTTGCCTGGGCACCATAGTGAGCTCAGGGCCAGCCTGAACTACAAAGCGAGACCCTGTCTCAAAAAAAGCAAAAAAAAAAAAAAAAAAAAATTCTATGAATTCAAAGCATGGTGAATTTTACGTGTTTGGTCTGAACTTTGAAGAATTAATTTATGGGTAGAGAGGAGAAATAATATTGTTATATAAATTTCAATAACTTTTTCTTTATTATGTTATTATGAGGAATAGTAATTTGAGGAAACCAAAAGTTTTCTTTTGAAGAGATTGTGGTAAATAGTATCTACCACATTGCATCTTTATAAGTTGACAGCCTGTTGACTGGGAGGTAAACCAAAGTAAAAACAACTTTTCCGAAACTAAGGCCATGAAGACTTTACATTTAAATGGATTGGCAGTCATTGATATTGTTACAGTGTTAGTCCTCAGGCTCATCAACAGTTTCAGATCTGTCTTTTTTGAAATGCTAAGTGGACTTTTTGTAGAAATTGATAAGCAGATCCTAATCTCAAAGAACCAGAGGGGGCCTCCCCAAAAAATAATGTTCAAGGGTTTGTTTTTCAAAAGTTTTTTTGTTTTCCGAGATTTGATACAAAGCTCTAGTATAGTAATTCATACTGGTAATTCATACTGGTAATTCATACTGACAAACCAATAGAATGGGATCAGAAGTCTGGAAGTAAGCCCATGTATTTATGATCAGTTGAATTTTGGCAAGTATGCTAAGAGAATTTAGTGGAAAAAAGAATAGTTTTTAACAAATAGTGTTGAGACTGCTGGAGGTCCATACAAAAGAATGTAGTTGGTTCCTTACCAAACACAACAGTTAACTCAAAATTAATCAAACACTTGCATCTAAGAGGTAAAAATAAAGACAAAAAAAAGTCAAAAAATGCCCAGACTATTAAACTGTAAGAGAGAAAACAGACATAAATCTGTATGACCTTTGGATTCGGTTCCTTAGCTATGTCACCAAAACTACAAGCAGAGAAAGAAAAAGATAAATTGGATTTCAACAAAATTTAAAATTTGTGTTTCAAAGAATACTGTTGGGAAAGTGAGTGGATAACCCACAAAATGGGAGAAAATATGTAAGAATCAAATGTGGTAATAGTCTAGTATCAAAACAAAGCAGAATTCTTACTCCTCGTCCTTAAATTCATGCTAGCATGGTAGATACTGACCATCACCACTTACAGGCTTTTTTTTTTTTTTTTTTTTTGAGACAGGGTCTTGCCTTGTAGTTTAGGCTGGCCCCCAAGCTCACTAGAGCCACCAAGCCCGGCACTGTGGTATATGGTATTGATTGCTGGTGGGCATGAGTCACCACACCCAGCATTGTATGTGGTTACCGAGGATCAAACTCAGGACCTTGTGTTTGCGAGGCAGGCACCGGAACCACTGAGCTAAATCTCTGGCCCAACCACTTACAGTTTCTAAAGAGCTTTGTGATCGTGAGTTGAGTCAGCCCTCCTTGGAAAGATAATGCCAGTGCAGTACTACTGCATGCAGCGAAACCTTGGATGTCAGCAGGCTCCAACTCCCAACTTTCCACTACTCACATCAGTGAAATTTGGAAAAAATCCGCTTCGTGTTTGTGATAGTTGAACTTAAGAATCAGACTTGGCAACACCAGTATGAGCCAAAGGGGAGTCTCTTGTGGTCTTAGCTGGATGCAGAGGAACGGCCCTCTCAGTCTTGTGTTGCATGTTAAAACCCTTTGTCATTGCGCTTACTTTTGGCATTTTATTCATGAAAACTGTTATAATCATGGCTCTGAGGAAAATTAGTGATACCAGCAGTAGTGCTAAGGGGAAAACTGGAGAACCAGGATAGAGGTAAAGAAAGAAAACACTGGGAGATTTGTTAAAGTCATGGAAAAATGGATTTATAAGTGTACTTTTTGGGGCCTTAGAACCAGTTACTTGGTTTTTCATTGTTTCTTATGGGAAGAATATATTTAGTTCTCTTAACTTTTTGGTGTTCACACTTGTATTTGGAATGAATTGAGTTTGACAGCCAAGGTATCATTGTACTGTTTTCAAAGGTAAATGAAATTTAAGATACCATAAAACAAAAATAGTCTGAAGCTTGAAATTTATGGTTTAATGGACAAAAGGGGAAAAGTAAATTTATGTCACTCAGACAAAAAGTGCTTAACATTAATATATTGCCTAGTTTATGGTAGATCTTAGTGTTTCCATCATATGAAGTAAATAATAGAACATTCTGTTTGTCACATGTCTCTCTCCAACCAATCAGAAGCAAGAATTATTTTTTATGTAATAATGAGGTTACTAGGTGAGGACCTCTAAGTAGGACCTAGAGGATATAGTGGCTACATAGTAGGACTTCTGAGTTGTACCAAACAGAACATTGATCTGTGCTTAGCATTTTCAGATTTTCTGACTCCAGAATGTACAACCTTATTTTTACCAGTTACAGGTTTTAAAACTGTTAAGGTTCAAAACCAACACCAGGTTTTAAAATGCTAGTCACTCTTAATACTTCTTAAAGTAACAGCATTGAGCATTGCTTTTACTTTTGATGAGACATTTTAATGGGTTGTGAAGGAAATATTTCTGGATATTAAGAGAACAAATTTTACAAAAATGTCTTTTAGATTTCAGTCACTATGTCTACCAGGTTTTCTCTCACCAGAACCAGTGAATGTAGGTTCTGTAACAAATTCCTCTTCTTCACTAAATGAGCTAGATACTATTTCTCACCTTTTAAGAAAAATATCAGCTGACATCAATGAAATTAAAGGGATGAAAGCAGCAATTTTGACAGTGGAAGCAAGTCTTTTTGACCTAAATGTTAGAGTGTCGCAGAATGAAGCAAAAATTTCCTCTTTGGAGGTTAAAATGAATGAATGTTCAACATCAACATCTGAATGCAACAGACAGTTGGAAGATTTTCAAGCCGAAATAGATTTTGAATCACAGTTAAGGGGTTCTGATGTAAAAATGGTCGACTTCCTTAAAAATACTGAGAAAGGTAAACCCTTATGATGTTTCTTAGATATTCATCCTTTGATCTTTGTTTTTTCACATGTCTTAACTATAGCTCTGAAACAGAGGCAGCAAGTCACAGAGAAGTGAAATTTTCATGGATTTAGATTGTATGTGATTCAACTTACAACTTAAGTAGAGCTCTGTAAAGTGATTTTTTGAAATGATAGATTAAAGACAAAACAACTTTAAGTGTCACATAATGGTACTCTTTTAAATTATCTGTGTAAAGTTATTTTAAAATGTATAATTTTTCCTTAGTTGTATGTTAAAAAGGCCTGTTGTATTTGAACCTATTGTTTAGATTTAAAAGCATTCTTTCTATAACATGTAATATGTCAAGCTCTCCCAAAGAATACAACATAATCAAATAATACTTGGGTTTCATGTCTGTTCCTCAGGGTATATGTTTTTGTCATGATAATTTTGGAAGAAATTTATCCTTTTTTGGGCACACCACTGTAAGATAATTAATATAACATGTTTTAATAGAAAATAGCAGTAAACTGCCATATTGAATATAACTTTTCAAATTTAAAAGTGCCCTGCAGTGAAAGGTATTTGCTGAGAACGCCCACCTCCATGTTTGTATGAGCAAGACCTGTCCCTGTGAAGCTGCAGATAACAGACACTAAAAGTCAGTGTGTGGTATACAAGCTGGAAATGTTTGACACCTTAGCATTTACGTTCCTTTGTTTTACACTGTATCGTAATGCTTTCTTCTAAATGAGCAAGTGGTGCCTGTTACCTGCTAGGCACTTCATGGGGTACGAAGTGTGAGATCCTTTCTGTCCTTCAGGCAGCTTGGGAAGATAAAGTCAGTTCATCACTGTTTTATCCAGTTTGGTCTTGAGGAATATTAGTAAGAAATAATATGTACCTAATATTGAGAACAGATACAATAAGGTTTATAAAGAAGTGATAAATACCCTACTTAGCCACATTTTCTAGATTTTTTTTGGCCACATTGGCCACATTGGGGGTTTGAACCTGGGGGCTTCACACTGAGCTGCATCCTTGTCCTTTTTAGTGATTTACTTTGAGACAGGATCTTGGTAAGTTACTAAGCTGCCCAGGCTGGGCTTGAGCTTGTGATCCACCTGCCTCAGCCTCCCAGAGTGCTAGGACTATACTGCCATGTCCAGTATCTGAGCGCCTTTTCTTTTTTTTTTTTTTCAGCCACTTTTCTTGAAGCAGATCCAGACAATTACAATTATGTATCACTTAACAATGAGGATGGTCCAAGAAATTTGTTTTGGGCAGTTTCACTATTGTATAGATGTAGAGTGTACTTTTGCAAACTAAGCTACAGCCTTGCTAGGTGATGCCCCCCTGGGCTGCCAGAGCCACATGCACAGTCCAGCTGCTCTGTTGCTGTCCAGTACATGGACTGTTTTCATATTTTGGTGACACAGGTCTGGACTGCAGAATTTGGAGTGCCATATTTGAGTGTTACACTTGTTTTTTTTTTTATATCTTCCTAAGCGTGTAATTATCTTTTGGGAATTTCATAACGAGACAACTGTGGAATACTTTGTTTTGTTGTCTTCAGAGATTGCGTTGGTGTAGAGAAGGGAGGAGTAAGAGCCAGGTCACAGAGGGAGATACTTAACTGTGTTTATCTTGCAGTTGGCTGTGGCACGTGCCCTCAGTCCTGGCCCTCAAGGACCTCGGACTGTTGCATCTGTTACCTTTCCTTCTCTCACAGGCTTTACTTCTAGTCCCTGAAAGCTGCCTACCTCACAGAGGAAGAGCCAGGACCGAGTCCTCATGGCCATTTCTGGTGTAACCGCCAGCCCACAACTTTCTGCCATAGGGGGATGTGCCTCTGGTTTGACAGTTTGTATTTTTGAAGGTGTATTTTTAAGCGTTTTGTTATCCCAGAAAGATTGATTTCTGGGTAACAAATGCTGGTATTTGTGTTTCCAGCTTAGTGAAATTTTAAAATTTATATTCTAGGAACCCAACAGAGGCAGTTGTTATCACGACTGCAGATTGACCCAGTCATGGCAGAAACGCTGCAGATCAGTCAAGGTTGGTAACACATCTCCACTGTAAACTAGCAACTTTCTGTTGGCATTGTCATTCCTCACACCTCATTCAGTGCATCTTTCACCGTTTAGATCCCGCATGTAGATCCATGAAATTACTTCAGAGCCAGGAGGGATGATGTGCATTTTCTTCACGTTGTATGATGTTTTTATTTTTTGCATATTCAAACACTTTCTTTTTTTAAATGCCATTCCTCCTGGATCCCTGGCTGCTTGCTCTTGCAGTCAGGACCACCTGAGTGCTTCACCCGACTCGCCCTCCCTCTCTGCCCTACCTTTGCCATTAACTCCGAACTGCTTTTGTGTCCTCTGCTTCACCTTCTTATCCTCGCTTTGGCTTCACTTGACCGTCCCTGGGACTTGTTCCAGAGCCACTGTCACCTCAGGGCGTAAGGCCCTGCCTCACTGCCTAGTAAGTGCAAGAGCCATTCAGGAGTGGGAATCTCCTTTTTTTCCTTTGTCCCCTAAGTCTGTCCCTTGGTTAGGACCTCTGTTCCCTCAGTCCCTCCTCTATTAGCCCCTTCCTAAAATTTTCTCTCCACCACGACTCCTCCTTCCACCCAGATGGTACCCACTGCCTCATCCCAGGCTTCTAAGGTGTGATTTTCCTCTTCAAGGGTTCACCTCCATCTACGTGCGAGGTCCTGCCCATCCCGTGAACACGGTCATATTGCCGTGGTCTCAGCCCCACCTCTGGCTTCTTTTTTCTGCCTGCCAGTTGTTCAGATGCTCTGTGTCCTTGGTTTTGCTCTCATCTCCCAGCATTCTGTTCTGTTTTCAGGGAGTCTCTTATCTTTGTAGTCAGGGTCTGTGTCATCCCACGTCATCAGTTCTCATGCATTTTTTCTCATTTTTTTCTTTAATTTTTCTTTTTCTCCTGGTTTCACATGCAGCTTGAAGCATCAGAGAGTTCCATGAGGCTGTGGTCATGTTTTTTATTTCTGAGGTCCCTTATGTTTTCATACATTCTGCAGGGTCTTTGCACTGAGTTATAGCCTCACCCCACTTTGTTCTCACTGTTTATTTTGAGGGAGGGCCTGGGTAAGTCACCAGTTTGCCTGTGCTGGGCTGAGCGTGTGACACCTCCTTCCATACCTTAGGTCCCAGAGTGCTGGGATCATAGCACGCATCCCTGCACCCTACTGCAAGATAGAGCAAACATGTAAAAATATTTATGGAACAGCTACAAGGTGCAGTATCATGCCATGTTAATGGTATGTTCATAAATACTTCTTCATCTCTAAAAATAATTTGCACTTCATCCCCACCGCCCCACCCCCATATCAAGCACTGAACCCATGGTCTTTCACTGGCTACATCCCCAGCCATTTTTAAATTTTTTTTTTTTTTTTTTTTTTTTGAGGCAGGGTCTCGCTTTGTAGTTCAGGCTGGCCCTGAGCTCACTATGTAGCCCAGGCAAGCCTCGAACTCCGCAATCCTCCTGTCTGTGCCTCCCGAGTGCTGGGATTATAGGCGTGAGCCACCACGCCCGGCTAAAATATTTTTTATTTTGAGGCAGAGCCTTGCCAAGTTGCTAAATTGCCAGGTGTCTTGCCATATTGCTAAGTTGCTCAGACTGGGATCTACCTTGGAATCTTTCTGTCACAGTCCTCCTGCCTCCGCTGGAGTGCCGGGGGTAGGCATGTGTTACCATACTCATCCTCCTCCCCCCCCTTTCTTTGAGACAGGGTCTCTCTTTGCAGTTCAGGCTGGCCCTGAGCTCACTATGCAACCAAGGCAAGGCTTGAACTCAGCAATCCTCCTGTCTCTGCCTCCTGAGTGCTGGGATGACAGGTGTGAGCCACCACGCCTGGTATTGTGTATGTGGTTACCGGGGATTGAACTGCTAGCTAGGCAGGTGCCGGAACCACTGAGCTAACACTCCAGCCCCATTCCCCCCCTTTTTAAACAGCCTGATTTTGTTTCATGTATATATACTTTTTCTTGTTTTTCTGAGGATATTAAAGGTTGTTTTGACATTTTTTTCTTCTTCTCCTGGGTCTTGTTTCCTTCAGCTTGGTTTGTTTCATGATAAAAGTTTTGCATGTTCTTGATTATCTGTTTAAGTGGGAGCACTGAAAAGCTGACTGATGTGCTGGGTTCATGAGTGGGGTGTGGGATCTTCAGACATCATGTAGGTCATAGGTTGGATATAGCTGTGGAGAGTGTTTGCTGGGTTAGTTTGGGGCATGCTGCTGTCAGTGGCCTTTCAGGCCTGTGCATTTCTCCATAGCTCTTTGAGGTAAAATCCTGGATGCTACCATCCACGTAACTCACAGGAGAAAGGCCCGGGTGGGCAGCATAGCAGGAATTTCGACAGAGTTTCCCTAACCCTTCCCTATGTCAGTGCTGACTTCTTGCAGCATGGCTGGCGTCCTGAGGCACAGGTCTCTGACTTGACCTCCAAGCCCATGGGATGAAGTATGTCATGGGCCAAAGGCTCTCAGGAATTCTGCCTCTGGAACATATTTCTACCGTGTGTGGTGTCTCCAGTGACGTAGGGAGGGAAGGTGTGTGGAGACATAAGGGAAAGGCTGATTGCTGCTGCAGTGACTTTGTAACACACTTTTGGCTTCTCCAATGTCCCCTGTGCTGCCAATTCTTCAGCCTTTGGAGATTAAATTCAGTCTTTGTTGATCTATTAAGTTAGTTCCTGGTGATCTGTTTTCTGTTTTTAAAATGTGATTCTATTCTTTTACAATTTTCTTTGTGGATTTATGCTTTGTTAAAAGAGATGGGCTGGTGATTTAGTTCAGTGGTTTCAGCTCCTGCCTAGCAGGGGCAAGGTCCCTGGTTCAATTCTGGTAACCACTCACAACAATACTGGGTGTGGTGACTCACGCCCACTGGCAATCAGTACCACATACCACAGTGCCAGGGGTGGTGGCTCATGCCTGTCATCCCAGCACTCAGGAGGCAGAAGCAGGAGAATTACTGAGTTCGAGGCTTGCCTGGGCTACACAGTGAGCTCAGGGCCAGCCTGAACTACAAAGCGAGATCCTGTCTCAAAAAACAAACAAACAACAAAACAGAACAAAACTTTGGGGATGTAGCTCAGGGGCAGAGCCCTTGCAGAGCACAGTCAAGGTTCTAGGTCTCAGCCTCGGCATTATAGGTGGGGAGAAAACACTTTGGACACCTCTGTGGTGCCTGACGGGTGGGGTAAATGCAGGGTGCAGTCTGCTCCTTTTCTGCGAGAGGCTATCAGCCACTCTGCTTGCTCCTGGCTTCCATGTGACCTAGGTCTGCAGCTGAACTTGAGAGGTGATGGGGTGGTTTGTGTGGAGTGGAAAACTGTGATTTCATTGTGCCCCTCCCCCCCTTTTTGAGACCGGGTCTCACTATGTTCAGCCTGGCCTTGAACTCACTGTGTAGCCCAGGCTGACCATGAATTTATAGCAGTCCTTCTGCCTCAGCCTCTCATACTGAAGTTGAGGTGTGTGGCATCATGCCTGGCTTCAGCACACCTACTTGTGATACATGTGTTCCAAGGTTTTCTTGAGTCTTTGATCCTTCAGCTTTCATAATTTCACTTTCTGTTTTCTTTTTTCTAATGATACTGAGGAGTGAACCCAGGGAGTGCTGAGCTATACCCAGCCCTTTTAAAATTTTTATTTTGAGATAGAGTCTTGGCTAAGTTGCCTAGCATCATATAGAACCTGAGGTGATCCTCCTGCCTCAGCCTTTTCAGGAGCTGGTAGGATTACAGATACGGAGCACCACAGCAGCTCTTCTCATCCGTTTCTGTTCCTTCTTGTCATCTCCTCTTCTCCGCTGCTCCACCTCGGCATTAGTTTGATCTCTTCAGTGTTCTCCCAGCTTTTGAACTAGTGAAGCTGCCGCACCTTAGAAAGCATGTTTGGAGGGGGAGTCGGGCTGTTGGACATTGCCAGGCTCTGCCTTTGCCTGCTGGGAGACCTCAGTGAGTTGCTGAAAAACCCTATGTGTGAATTGGTCCCGTGACTGAGGCTCCTCTTCTGAGGCTTCCTGGGTGGATCTATGAGGTGGTAACTACAGGCACAGCGTTAAACACTCGTTTCACCTCTGCTGCTTTTAAGTCTCCCCTTCTGAGAGTCAGGTCTGAGTTTTTCATTTCCTTGTGACATACAGGATCTCTACAAAGGCTTCTGACTAAACGCAGTAATTGAAATTTGACTTTGCCACCGTTTTTTTATTTTTTATTTTTTTTTGCTTTTTGGAGACAGGGTCTCGCTTGGTAGTTCAGGCTGGCCCTGAGCTCACTATGGTGCCCGGGCAAGCCCCGCGAACTCAGCAATCCTCCCGTCTCTGCCTCCCGAGTGCTGGGATTACAGGCGTGAGCCACCACGCCCAGCATTATATGTGGTTACCGGGGATCGAACTCAGGTCCTTGCGCTTGCAAGGCAGACGCCGGAACCACTGAGCTAACCCTCTGGCCTTGCCACTTTTTTTTGAGACAGGGTCTCACTTTGTAGTTCAGGCTGGCCCTGAGCTCACCATGTAGCCCAGGCAACATTGAACTCAGCAGTCCTCCTGCCTCTGCCTCCCAAGTGCTGGGATGGATGATAGGCATGAGCCACCAGGCCTGGCACTGTGCTGTGTGGTGCTGCTTGCTGGTGGGTGTGAGTCAACACGCCCAGAACTGTGTGTGGTTACCAGGATCGAACAAGGAACCTTGTGCTTGGTAGGCAGGCGCTGGAACCATGGAGCTAAATCTCTGGCCCTGTCTGCCCCCTTTAAGCTTGCTCTTCTTCCTTATACTTCCGGTCTCAGCTTTCTCCCTCTCCTGCTCTCCCCCAGGTCTGTCTCTCTACCACCTGTCTTGCCTTCACTGAGGGAGAGATTGCTTTCCTCCTTCGATACTGTAGATTGAACCCAGGGAGTGCTGGCAAACCCAGCCATTTCATTTCACTCCATTTTTTTCATTTTGAGGCAGGGTCTTGCTTAGTTTCTCAGACTGGTCTCAGCCTTGGGGTTCCCAGAGTTCTGGTGTGACAGCTGTGCACCCCTGCAAGTCCTTCACACCGTTCCTGATGACCCATTTGATCCTATCACCGCTTAGGAACCTCTTCTGCCTTCTTAGGACTTGCAGACCATAGCTTAGCACATTCTCTGGCTTTCTTTGCCCCTCCCCTGGCCAGCTTTGCACACACTTCCAGCCATCCTGCATCTCTCACTTTCTCTCACACAGAATATGGAAAAGCCCCCACCTTGTTCCACACATTTTCTCTGTCTCAGGTGCTCTTCCTCAGCAGGTTTTCCCTGGTCCTCAGCTAAAGTAGTCGTCTTTCCCTTTTTGGGTGATGCTGTTCTGGAACTGATTATCTCTTTTTGTTTTCTTTCTTGTGTAACTGCTTACACTGTTAGTCTTAGTTTTTTAGTGAATGGTTGTTCCCTGAAGGAGTATCCTGTGCGTTTTGTCCTAATTACTTCCTAATTTTGAAAGAAGTGCCTTGGCTTTTGTCAGTAGGTGGCATCCGAGGTCACCATGTAGAGATGATGTGAGGTTGTAGTTATTGAACGTCAGCATTATGCCAGTTCATCTTAAAATTCCCTTTCAAAGCACTCTTCTCTACAACCAGAGAAACATCATATCACATGAGTTCTTTTGATATATGTTGTCTGCTACACGCGGTACTGTGTGAACTGAACAACAGATTTTAGAAAGTGGTTCAATAATCTGTGGATCATAATTCTAGAAAACAGGGAGATTCTTAAATTCTCTGTATGTCTATAGTGTGTATAGTCAGTAGTCTGCTAGCAACCTCCCAGGAGAACTTTTCTCTGGCTCAGGCCAAGGAGTGTTCATTTGAATTACTTGTAATGTTCCCTTTAAAGGAAGGACTACCTGAGTTCTTTACAAAGGTGTTTGGAATAGCCTTTATAACCCTCTTCCTGAATAGAGTTTTTAAAAATAATTATGAATATATAGAAGACTGACATTCTTGTCACATGTATAATGTTGGGAATAAAAGATTTATTCAAAAGCAAACATTTATGGCCAATTTTTTTGGCTCAGATTACTATGACATGGAATCCATGGTCCATGCAGACACGAGATCATTTATTCTGAAGAAACCAAAGCTGTCTGAGGAGATAGTAGTGACACCAAACCAAGATTCGGGGATGAAGACTGCAGATACCCTTCGGGTACTTTCAGGACACCTTATACAGACACGGTAGATGGTTTTTTTTTTCTTGTGTAGCTAATTTGTGTGCTTACATAGTGCAGGTTGGCTGCTAGTTTCTAGCTTCCCTCTTCCCTGCTTCAGTACCTAGTAGAAGTGTTTTTTCATTGAGTAGCTTTGTCATAATAGCTAGCCAGATTGTTTTCAAGAAGTAGTTTATCGGGCCGGAGGGTTAGCTCAGTGGTTCCGGTGCCTGCCTTGCAAGCGAAAGGTCCTGAGTTCGATCCCGGTAACCACATACAATGCTGGGTGTGGAGACTCACGCCCACCAGCAATCAATACCACATACCACAGTGCCGGGCGTGGTGGCTCACGCCTGTAATCCCAGCACTCGGGAGGCAGAGACAGGAGGATTGCTGAGTTCGAGGCTCACCTGCACTACATAGTGAGCTCAGAGCCAGCCTAAACTACAAAGCGAGACCCTGTCTCAAAAAAAAAAAAAAGTTTATTTTACTTGCTCAGAAATCCATTAATCTGCAAATAACTCAGCACAAAAATTTAACTTTACTAGTAAGATTTTTTTTTATTCATATCCCTAAAATGAGATTTTTTTTTTTTTTGAGACAGGGTCTTGCTTTGTAGTTCAGACTGGCCTTGAGCTCACCATGTAGCCCAGGCAAGCCTCGAACTCAGCAATCTTTTTGTCTCTGCCTCGTGAGGGCTGGGATTACAGGTGTGAACCACCACACCTAGCATTGTGGTACCGGGGATTGAACTTGGGACCTTGCAGTTGCCAGGTAGATGCTGGAACCACTGAGCTAAATCACCAGCCTGAGATCTTTTTTCTTTTGAGGTACTAGGGATCAAACTCAGGTTCTCATGCTTGCCAGGCAGGTGCTGTGCTACTGAGTGAGATCCCCAGCCCCATATAATGAAATCTAAAAACCAAGTGGCCATAATTAGTCTTCTGACAAGAATTAGATTGGGTGTGGGTTATTTGTCCTTTAAGAAATGGACTCTGTTCCTTAAAAAACATAGAGATTAAAATCAGGGTGAACACAAACTTCTGGTCATTGTGTTCTGAGCATTTGTGCAAATTTTTTTTAGCTTATTTCCATGTTGACCTAATGAAGATCAAATAAATGGACACTGGAGTCAGGCTTGAGGGGAGAGTGTCTTCAGTAAAGCTTGGAAGGTCACGGGGCTCATGCCACAGTGCCTGAACCCACAAATAGAGCTAGAGGTCCTTCCAGGTCCTTTTGTTTTATTTAACTGAGCCAAATGCGAAATAAAGGAGTGCTAATTCTGCTCAAGAACACTTTAGGAGTCTCAGCGTTTCATGTTTGTTTCCCTAATTCTATGGTATTTTTTATCTGTCTGGCAGAGATCTTGTACAACCAGATAAACCTGCAAGTCCCAAGTTTATAGTGACGCTGGATGGTGTCCCCAGCCCCCCAGGATACATGTCAGATCAAGAGGAGGACATGTGCTTTGAAGGAGTGAAACCTGTAAACCCAGCTGCAGCCTCAAGCCAGGGACTCAGAGGTCTCCACCCACAGCAGCTGCAGCTGATGAGCAGGCAGCTTGGGGAACCAGATGGTAGTTTTGCCTACGGTGTGTGCAGAGCGCAGACTGAAGGGAACCTGGCTTGTCTGTGTTGGCTGAGTGTTGCTTGGCGGTCGCGCACTTTCTTTGTATTCAATAGTGGCCTTTTTTTTCTTCTTTGAGATGAAACCACCTAATTACAGTTTCTTCTGCGCCTTTTTCACAGGCTTTTGAGTCCAGAGCTGCAACTCTGGAGTTCAGCCACGGCCTGTAAAATACCTCTAATTGTGCTTTTTGAGAATCGAACCATCCTCCTCCTCCTCCTCCTCCTCCTCCTCCTCTTTTTTTTTTTGAGGTAATGGGAATCGCACTCACGATCTTGTGCTTGCCGGGTAGGCACGGCACCACTGAGCTAAATCCCCAGCCCCAACTGGCATTGTTGATGTCTTGGTTGTCTGTGTTTTTCTCCTTTGGAAACCCCTATCACTCTCCTCTTCTACCACCAATAATCTGATAGAAAAATAAATTAGGATTTTGATGCTTTTGCCACTTTAATAAAGTTTCTTTGGAAGGAGTTTCTCACCTAACCTGCCAGGCTCTGAGCAGTGTAGAAAAGACCTCATGTTGAAGAGTAAGACTTGGCATCACTCAGCTCAGATGCACCAGCATTAGGCCGGCGAGTGTCCTCACCACCCTTTGTCCCCGGACGCCAGTGCCGCTTGTAGCACTGCTGATTTGTTCCATTCAGGGCATAGAATTTCTAGAAATGTTTCTTCTAAAGGTTAGGTTTTTGCCAGTGGTTTAGCTCATCATACTGTGCCTGCCTTGCAAGCACAAGGGCCCGAGTTCGATCCCTGGGATCGCAAAAAAAAGGTGTTTATTTTGTTTTGTTTTTATTTTTGTTCTGTCAGTACTGGAACGTGAGCCCAGTGGCTAGGCAAGCCCTCTACCACTGAGTTATGTCTCCAGCCTTATTTTTTAATTAATTTTTTGTGCTAGGGATTTTGAACCTAGGGCCTTCTTATTGAACTACTTCTGTCTTTTTTCGTCTTTAAATTTGGAGACAGGGTCTTAACAAGTAACTGAGTTGCTTGGGTAGGATTTGCACCAGTCCTCCTGCCTCAGTCTCCCTAGTCGCAGGGATTACAGTTGTATATCACCATACTTAGTAATCATTAAATCTTAAAAATGAACAAATTCAAAGAAAGGCAGTAATTTTGAAATTTTTTCAACAGATCTTGGCAAGAGATATGTATCGAATAATTTGTTCAGTCACTAAAAAATACGATAGATTCTGGGGCAGATTGAATTAGTGAGAGACTGCTATTACCTTTTGAGTACTTCCCTTGCTGTGAACCAGTGATGTAGTAGGATGCTTTGTGGAGGGAGCTGGAAACTGATAGGAAGAGAAACTGGCAAATGGTAATAACTGCAGAGTCAGATTTCTTGACCTTGTATATTGTGTCTAAACTAAGTGGGAATTTCTGGTATTTTTAATCACTCCCCCCACCCCCTGGTACCAGGGATCGAACTCGGGCCCTTGTGCTTCTAAGGTGGGCATGGTGCCACTGAGCTAAATCTCCGGCCCTACCACTCTTGATTTTCAGTTTGCCAGCCTAGTGTTTTGTCTGTGGGGACCTAATTTTGTGTAAATGTGGACATCTGCCTTAGGCTTGGCTGCCATGTGTAGTGGCAGTTAGACTGTAAACCTCGTACTCAGTTTTTGCCTAGGTGACAAGGTGCTGTGCCCACTGAAGACGTGGGGATGAGCGGTGACCCTCCTGGCGATGTCGGGCTGCTGTGGGAGCATCTGTCCGGTTTCTGCGGTTCCCGGCTGCAGGGCTGGTATTTTGCACATTTTTTCAGGATGCTCAGCAGCAGCGTCTCTGTTATGCCTCTGCCCCTGGCCACCAACACCATGGTATAGCTGCACAGTTTTCAACTAAAAGTGAATTTGCCTCTTAAACTTGGAAGTTTTAATAGTGTATGAAGTAAACGTCAGTTGAGGAAAACGAGAGGCTTGACCTTTGTATGAATTTCCATCAGAAAGACAAATTTCTGGGCTGGGGATTTAGCTTAGTGGTTCTGGCATCTGCGTGGCGAGCACAAGGTCCCAGTTTGATCCCTGGTACCACATACCACAGTGCCGGGCGTGGTGGCTCACACCTGTAATCCCAGCCCTCGGGAGGCAGAGGCAAGAGGATTGGTGAGTTCGAGGCTTGCCTGGACTACATAGTGAATTCAGGGCCAGCCTCAACTACAAAGCGAGACCTTGTTTCAAAAACAAAACTAAACAAAAACTAGACAGATTTCTTTGTAACGTATTTAACTTTAAATGTTTTTGTGACTATTTAGCTACTTTAGTCTGTTTGCCATCTAAGCTGCTCTTTGGTGTTTTAACCTTGATTTGTCCTGTGTCCTTATGTTCATAGTCTAATGTATATATAGGAGAAAAACAAGACAGTTTTCTCTGCAGAGATGGCAGGAAATTCAAAGCTCATGGCTTCTTCTACTGTTGAGATTTTCTTTAGAATTTCTGTTCTTTTATATCTTAGAGTAAAAGCAGGCAATTTACTGACTTTAAGCTCAGAGCTTTGCATCAGTATAGATGAGGAAACTGAAGCTCAGTGGTGCTAGAAAACACTTGCCCAAAGTGTCTAGCTGAGCTTACTAGGGGCCTGAGGCAGATCTGGATTGTGTGTCGTCTCCAGGTGCTAAAGTGAAACTTTGACATGTAAACATGCAGTGTGTACCAACCACCACAATGCTACTTTCTGAGTAGAGTGTGTCAGGCAGCTGGTTAAAACCTGTAGGTAGAATTTTACTTGCTGCATTCAATATTTCTAATTTAGCTACCAGCATTTAAAATGTCAGAGTCATATAAGATGGTAGAGTTTTGTTTACTGAAATGGGAGATCATCCAGCAGCGTGGGCCGCGCGCTCTGCGGTCCCGGTGTTGACTCGGAATTGGAGCTGACTGGGTGTGGGGCTGGGAGCCCTGCAGATGTTTAGGGACGTGACCCATTTCTCATCTTCCCTCGGCACGTTTGCTCTTCAGATGGTCTTTGTGACCCATTTTAGGGAAAATGTTTTTCTTTGTTGTGGACATTGCTGTGAGGTTAGCATCTGGAGTACTGTGTGTACCTCAGGAATTAGGAAAATTTTATTTGCGCACTTGTAATTTTGCTGGAATGAAAATTGTTTCGTATTTCCTTAGCCTAATGGCTTTTTAGTTTACATACAGTTTTATTTGCTCCCTACTGGACATCTTTCCCATTCTTTATATTTAATTCAGTTCTGAAATGGTATTTGAGAATTAAAGGTTTTTGGTAAAAACTTAGGCTGTTGGTACAGAATCATTTCCTTTTCAAAATGAGAATTAGAGTTGTCTTTATGATAATTTTTTAAAGTTTTTTTACCACAGTTTTGGGCTCTGAAAAAGAACATTTTAGGACTCTGAAAAAGAACATAAGATCTTAAGACTGGAGTTCAGGGGAAATATATTAAATGGGCTGTGTGTCAGATTGATCATGATTAATGAAATACTCAATTTCTTTCCCTTTGTAGCAGAGATGAGTGAACTGAGTGTGGCACAGAAACCAGAAAAGCTTTTGGAGCGCTGCAAATATTGGCCTGCTTGTAAAAATGGAGACGAGTGTGCATACCACCATCCTATTTCACCTTGCAAGTGAGTGACATCAAACTGGTGCTGGTTTTCAGTGTAATTTCTGTATCCTTACAGGGTATCTTATTTCTTTTTTTTTGAGACAGGGTCTCGCTTTGTAGTTCAGTCTGGCCCTGAGCTCACTGTGTAGCCCAGGCAAGCCTGGAACTCAGCAATCCTCCTGTCTCTGCCTCCCAAGTGCTGGGATTACAGGTGTGACCCACCACCCCCGGCACTTCAAAGAAATTTTGATGTGGAAATAATATCGTTATACACATAAGGAGACCATGGGATGAGTCTCAGGAGCGCAGTGTTTGGCATATAGGATGTGCATAATGTATTAACTGTACTGCTAAAGTGGCATGGTTCGCATCACAAAAAAGCACCCACTTTCTTATTAATGGTTTGGCTTGAACTGGAAGTCTCTTTATGTAATTTCAAGCTTTGTTTTTTGTTTGGTACCAGGGATTAAACTCAAGACCTTGTGTTTGCCAGGCAGGTGTGGTGCCACTCAGCTACATTCCTGGCTCTGTACCTTAGGGTTTAATACAAACAACTCTGTCCTATATTGAGGATTTAAAAATGAGAGTATTCTTTACTTTCCTATTCTACATTTTTTCGAAACAAGTAGTGATAGTGTTTAAAAAGATCCTCTACAAAAAGCTAGTAATGCATTGAAAATACTAACTATGAATAACATAACTTTTGTTTTGTAGAGCCTTCCCCAATTGTAAATTTGCTGAAAAATGTTTGTTTGTTCATCCAAATTGTAAATATGACGCAAAATGTACTAAACCAGATTGTCCCTTCACTCATCTCAATAGAAGAATTCCAGTACTGCCTCCAAAACCAGGTTAGTGATTTTGGTGGATTTTTTGACATTTGAGTAAAAAAAACAGATGATTATATCTTCTGACTGTAAATGAAATTTAAAAAGGAATAGTTTTAGAAATAATTTTTTTTTCTTTTTTTGAGACAGGGTCTCGCTTTGTAGTTCAGGCTGGCTCTGAGCTCACTATGTAGTCCAGGCAAGCCTTGAACTCAGGAATCCTCCTGCCTCTGCCTCCCGAGTGCTGGGATGACAGGCGTGAGCCACCACACCTTGCACTGTGGTATGCAGTATTGATTGCTGGTGGGTGTGAGTCTCCACGCCGAGCATTGTATGTGGTTACCGGGGATCGAACTCAGGACCTTGCGCCTACAAGGCAGGTGCTGGAACCACTGAGCTAATCCTCTGGCCCCTAATTTTTTTTTTTTTTTTTGAGACAGGGTCTTGCTTTGTAGTTCAGGCTGGCTCTGAGCTCACTATGTAGCCTAGGCAAGCTTTGAACTCAGCAATCCTCCTGTCTCTACCTCTCGAGTGCTGGAATTACAGGTGTGAGCCAGCATGCCTGGCACTGTGGTATGTGGTATTGATTGCTGGTGGGTGTGAGTCTCCACACCCAGCATTGTATGTGGTTACCGGGGATCAAACTCAGGACCTTATGCTTGCGAGGCAGGCGCCAGAACCACTGAGCTAACTCTCCGGCTGTAGTTTTAGAAATAATTTTGACTAGATCAATTAAATTTTTTGTTTTGGTTTTTTGAGACAGGGTCTCGCTTTGTAGTTCAGGCTGGCTCTGAGCTCACTGTGTAGTCCAGGCAAGCCTGGAACTCAGCAATCCTGTCTCTGCCTCCCATGTGCTGGGGTTACAGGCGTGAGCCACCACGTCCGGCACTGTGGTATGTGGTATTGATGGCTGGTGGATGTCAGTCTCCACGCCCAGCATTGTATGTGGTAACCGAGGATCGAACTCAGGACCTTTCGTTTGTGAGGCAGGCGCTGGAACCACTGAGCTAACCCTCCGGCCCTAATTTTTTTTTTTTTTAATCGTGGTCTTATCATGGAGTTCAGGCTGGTCTTGAACTCATTATGTAGTGCAGGCTGGCCCTGAGCTGGGCCAAGCGCTTGGGATTACAGGCATGCCTCTTCATGCCAGCTGTTCATACTAGTCTGTGAAAACCAAATATGCTGATCTTTTAGAAGTCTGAAGTAGTCTATTTTGACTATATATAAAACATAGAGCTCTGATTTAAGTGATGGTCACCTCCTTAAGAGGACAGCATTAAAAATTATGTCTGGGTTTGAATATTTGTAATAATAGATATTGGGGAGGCTGAGGCAGAAGGATCATAAATTCAGTCCTGCCTACAATTGTGTGGGCAGGTTAGACCCGTTTTAAAATAGGAGCTGGAGACATTAGCTGGGTGACAGAGTGCTGCTGGATTCAATTTCTAGTCTTATAAACAAGCAGAATTGACCAGTATTCATGTTATATTTGTCAGCAGTTCCAGCACCAGCATCTCCTTCTATCAATCAGCTCTGCCGCTACTTTCCAGCTTGTAAGAAAATGGAATGTCCCTTCTATCATCCAAAAGTAAGAACTTGACATTTTCCTAAAAATCAGTACAGTGGAAGCTTCTCAGTCTGAGGTCTGGAAGATTGCGAAGACATTGAATGGCTTACATGTCTGGCCTTTTCCCCTATCCATAGTCCTCTTCAAAGTTAATTTCATGGTCTTTAAAATCTGTTAAGTTGTTCCTTAGGTCTGTCCAGCTCTTTAGGCCACGTGGTCTGAAATGCTTTATATTAATACCCTAAGCTCTTAGGGTGGGGGATTTAGTGCTGTCTATTTTCCTCTCTTTTTTTTTTTTTTAACATCTTGTGGTGGCACTGAAGTGAAATCCAATAGTACTGCTTAACACCATTCAAACTTGGTAGTTCTGTGTGCTAAAGATGGATGTTTCTCCAGCTGCTTTGCTGCCCAGGCCCATCTGAAAGCAGCAGCCTGAAGACACTGTACATGAAAGGTGTTTATGTGGTAAGGGTGTAGTTCAGTGGTAGAGCCTGTTCAATCCCAGGAGCCCTCCTCCAAAAAAACGGTGTAATTTTCTGGGCCAGTAAGGAGATGGACAGACACCGGTAGAGTGAGCAGAAATGTGTACTGTATGCTTTCCCTTTAAAGACCCACTTGCTATGATTCTTTAACTAGGATTTTGTCTTTAGGGAAAATTCATTTAAGCTTCAAAAATAATACAGATATTGAGAGCTCTTACTCCAGTATTGGTGAGGGTGGGGTGGTTTACTTGTATTAATCTTAGGAATATTGTTGAAGCTCTCTTGTTTCTATGTAGCACTGTAGATTTAACACTCAGTGTACAAGACCAGACTGCACGTTTTATCATCCCACCATTACTGTGCCACCAAGACATGCCTTGAAATGGATTCGACCTCAGACCAGGTAAAGAGTAAAATGAATTAGTCTGTGGTCATTTTGAAATAGTTTACTGATATGTAGATGCTTAAAAATATTACTGGGGTAATTAAGCTTTACCACTTTTTCTCTGCTGTTTAAAAAAAATAATCACTGGATAAAATTAATCATTGATTTCTTTTTAACTTTTGGTTATACCATGCAAAGTCACAATAAGGTCAGCAAGAATGAGTGTACTGTTTTAGTAGGTGAAAACTATCACAGAGAAGTCAGAATATTTCCATGTGGCTTACAAACTGTATTACAGATTTTAACCGCTTTGTATACTTCAATTATTTTATAAAACCTGACAGAGCCAGGGATTTAGCTCAGTGGTACTGTGCCTACCTAATGGCCGGAGTTCGATCCCCAGTACCACAAGAAAAAAAGAAAAACTGATATACTGTAATGTATATTTGTTGTTGAAAAGTACTCACCTCTTAGCTGGTATGTGTGTATGTATATATGGTACATATGAATTCAAAACAGTTAATTAAAAAATTTTGGTTCTGTTTATTCAGTGAATGATATCCAGTCGTACCTGGCAGAAGACCATGCAGTTTGAAGGGTTCTACCTACTGATGAAAGATAATCTACAGAACCTGTCAAATCTTTGAAATTTGGAATACATTGCTTTCATAATATGAAGATTATTGCCTATCTGAAGTGTCTAATTTTTCAAGTTTGTAAATTTAAGTGGTTTTAACATTGGGTATTGTTTTTGTTTTTAGTATAAAAAGATGGTTCAAGGAATAGCCACTTCTGTTGAGTTATCTGGGCTTGTCTCAGCATTCTCACAGTGAATGGCAGTCCCATGGTTCAGGGCGCTCCACTGTTAGGAGGTGGACTCTGTCTCGGTGTTGATGCTGGTATGACGTTTGTAATCTGGCTTGAAAACACGAGTGGCTGAAAGTATTGAGGCAATTTAAAATAGTCATTCAAATTCTGCTTTTTAATTTTTAAATGAGTTATGTTTGAAATATATGCTAATATAGGTATCTCAGTTTGAGTGCCACTTTAATAAAACTGTCCTTTAGTCCTCTGCCTTCTGTGAAAGGGGTCAGGTGGGCATGCAGGGTGAAAACAGTTGCAATGAGAAGTGGCAAAAAATATGAACAATTCCTTAAAATGCTTTCATTTACTATTACCATATACTTTTAAAATTTGGGGGAGAACTACATTATCACAAAATTATACAAAAATTTTTTTACAAGTATATACAGAAGATGCCAGAAAAGACTTTAAACTCAAAAGATTATAAATATACATATATATTCCCACATTCTGAAAAATAACATTCTCAGAAATAACTCCACAGAAAATATACTTAGTTACTACTGAAGATAATTTTTGGAATGTAAAAACTAGATTTTAGTGTATATTTTCAATGGCGGAACTATATAATTACAGATCAGGTGGGTAAACTGCAGAATAGAACAAAAGTTGGTCTGCTGTATTATGTTTTGTGTGTTCTTAGAACGGTTAAGGCAAGAAGTGTCAAATGCTTTAGAATTAAACAACTGATTTCAAAGACTTCAGTGAAGAGTGATGCAAAAGGGATAATAAAGACACATTTTTTTCAGGACCAAATTAACAGAAAATTCATTGCCTTGCTTAGTTATATATACCCAAGGATGGATAATAAACCCACATCCGTAAGAGTCCATGTTTACAATTACAAAGCCAGCCTTACGTTGTTGTCATTGCCTTTCAAGAGGTCATTAACCATTTGGTAAATTGCACATGGCTGTGCTAATCCCAAAGTAGACTTGAAACACCAAAAGAATGAAGACAGCACATGGCACAGATTCTATGTCGCATTAGGCTGAAGTGAAATGATAGGCTCATTCTATACATACTCCACTGAATTTAAGGCATTATGCATTCCAGTGTTGAGATATTTTTGCATCTCTGCGAAACAGATTCTTTTTAAATTGTTTAAATTTCTAGAGTTTCTAAAGATTTTAAGTATTGTTGTAAATGGTTTATAGATGTGTTCCCTTAGTTAGAATGTAAAGACCATACAGTAGGTAGGAAACAAGGGCTTAAGTGGTTTAGATCACCTTTTTTTTTAAACAGGAAATAACATGCTAAAAATCTGAGTCTGTTGTACTATTTGACATTGGCTAGAAACATATTTTATCTTTCAGTTGCTATGGTTTATGGGCAAGCTAATGCTGACCCTAAAACACCTGCTGAATAAAATGGTCTGAAGTGAGCCACCATAAAATGTTAAGATAGAAAGGGCATGAGCATGGTTGGCAAAAATGAAGTGAGTGGGGCCGGAGTGCACAGTGTACTTTGGCATGCATTTATCCACACACCATGGTGGGGGGGGGGCACATAGAAAGCTCAGCAGATACAAGTTGTCAATTCCTGAGCTTAGATTCTGGATACAAAAATAATTTTCTTCCGAAAGGTAACACATATTTAATCAAATTCTATGTGGTCTATCCTGTGTCTTCACCTTAGTTGATGGATAGATTAACACAAGGTGGTCCCACTATGACTAAAGCAATGGAACTTTTAGTCATGGAACTGACCACAGTGGTGATTAAGGCTGACATAAGCACTGTGAGGGACATAAGTTGCAGGGGGACCAGCTTTCTGCTCTACATTAAGATAATCATTACTGTCTGCATTATAAAGAAACTGGAGTTTCCCTGTAGCCAAAAGTTGGCAAACAACCTACAGGGAAAATTTAAAGCAGGCTGAAATTTGGACTTTTTTCATGAGAGGGTGGTTCATGGGCATTTTTCCCTCTGACTACCACTGTATAAAATATGCTGAATAGAAATAATATTACTGTATTCTAAGATATGGCTTAACTCAGCAGCATCCTTTGATGTGAATAATGGTGGTAGAGCCTTACCTTTCAAGCTTTGGGAC
The DNA here is from genome assembly GCA_004025085.1 of Thryonomys swinderianus. Taxonomy (NCBI): domain Eukaryota; kingdom Metazoa; phylum Chordata; class Mammalia; order Rodentia; family Thryonomyidae; genus Thryonomys; species Thryonomys swinderianus. Next base: position 22,652 of record PVIC010007494.1, on the reverse strand, counting down.
TCCTGAATCTGTCCTACTGACACAGCGCTTCAGCTTTAAACTGATCTGGTTCAGTCATTACCTAAGCTGTGGTAGAATTTAGTTACTGTCTGTCTGTAGCGATCCCAAAGTGTTGGCCATAGAAACTGTATACTTCAGGAGTTGTATGTTTTGTCAAACCAAACTGGGTATCCAGAAACTTGAGGGATTATGCTACAAAGATGAACACAATAAAAATTAATAGTACCAGTAAAGCATCCTCCAGTTTCTTCACACTTAGAAAAATGTTTTTAGGAGCTGGGCGTGGTGGCTCACGGCTGTAATCCCAGTACTTGGGAGGCAGAGACAGGAGGATTGCCGAGTTCGAGGCTTGCCTGGGCTCCATAGTGAGTTCAGGGCCAGCCTCAACTACAAAGCGAGACCCTGTCTCAAAAAAAAAAAAAAAAAAATCAATCTACATAACCCTCAGTCTTCAGGAAACTACAGACAGGCTAAAAAGTAGATTCCTGAATGGTGAGTACTGGTCTTTGGCAGCATTTAAGATGAAAATGAATAAGGGTCTAAGAACTTAGCCCTAGTACACTAAAAAGGAATTCACTTTGACAGATTTTTCAATGAACCTGGGTTCAATGATTTTACGAATTAGCTTATATCCAATAGAAAAAAGCTATAGACGTTTTATATCGAGACCTACTGAGTTTAATGTGTTTTCAGCAATGGCAAACCTAGTGCTTTCAGTGATAAATAGCTGGCTGTAATGTGTGTGCTACCAGTTCGCCATTGCTGGTGATACGTTAAACAAATGTCTGTACATTACACTACATCTTTATGTAGTGTTCTTTTTCACTGAAAACCTTAAAAAAGCTGTACACCATTGGAAAGTTATTCATCATACTACTTTTCCCATTAATGAGACAATAGTCAAAATTTCAACTATGGACATGGCTTCTAAAAAAAAACTGACAGCACGAAATATGGCAGTCGCTCAGGTATCACTAACTTGGGATGAGGAAAAAATTGTCTTCGTCAGGAGGACTTTATAAATGTCTGAGAAACATTCTTCAGGAAAGCTGTTGTTTCCTTAGGGAAAATGTTTGCTTTGAAAACTGATACTTTACGGTGATGGTAGTTTTTCCTTTCCTAATGGAAATAGAAGGATAAAATATTTCATTGGAGGATGAATCTTAACATAATAGAAGTACTAAAAAGAAATAGTTTTGCTAAATTTTCTAAATTGGGGCTTTTTTTAAAACACTTTTTTGGGTAGTACTGGCTTGGAGCCCAGGGCTTCCCAGACATCAGGTAAACACTAACGCTGAGTTCCATCCCTAGCCTCCAATGTGGATTTTTAAATGTTCGGAGAGTTTTTGCCAATCTTTTTTTTTGGTACTGGGGACCAATCTCAGGACCTTGTGCTTGCAAGGCAGGTTTAATGCCACGGAGCTAAATCCTTGGCCCTTGGGAGAGTTTTTGAGCAGTACCAAACCTTTGTTCTCCCTTGGATGTCTGCCAGAGTCACGTGGACAATCAAGAGGGTGAATGAGCACGTACAGTCAGTCCTTCCTTGAAATGTGATTACCTGGCAGTGTGTGGATTATGGGTAGCTAGTGCATACAGCAAATGTTTGGAACTTAGCAGTCCGTGCGGGTCATCCTGGGCACTGCTTCCTGTTAGTCTTCAGTTAGCACCACTTGTCCATGCAGTTGGTTTTGGTTTTTTTTTTCCTCATGTGTAATTCTGGTCTCACAATGATGTTACGCAGCCTGCTGAGCAGTCGTATCTTTCAGTGAGGCATATGTATACATTTCCAGACAAATAAACTGCAATAAAAAATGCAGGGAGTTGATAACATTTTAGACTTTCAAAACAGCTTTTTTAAAGTTGAGGTTTCAAATTACAGGTGTAAAATTTTTCCTTGTTAACTCCTTTTATCCTGTACTTGCATATATGGCTCCAAAGAGCCAACTGGATATATTACCTTCACATAATGTTGATTGACTAAGTTCATTAACCAGGTTACAGAAAGTGTTACATCAGACTGAACTAGAAAAGTCTACTTTCCTTGGGCTAAGAAAGTTACTAACCTGCAGTCGTCACCTCCAGCACTAACAACATGTCGATCGCCACTAGTAAATCGGATGTTTGTCACATGGGGCGAATGACCAAAAAACCGCTTGTGCTTTGCCTAAGAAAAAGACAGTCATCAAGCTCACCACAAGTCAGGTTCCTATGAGGAGCCCACAAGCCACCACGGGAGTTGTGGAGAGAATGGAGTTGGGACCCAAGGGAGTGATTTTCTGCACTTAACACAAACCAGGTTATTTGGGCTGTCCGTTGTCTGTAGGTCTTTGAAATGTTCACTCTGAGAAAAAGCATTTGAAGTCTGATAGGTGAAGAATGATTTGTTAGAAAATCAGAACCATGTTAGTTTTCCAAAGATGGTAGTGCTGGGGGGTGGGGGTGGGTGTGGTTTCAGTAGTACTTACTGAAAAGGTTTTCAGAATACAAATTTAAAATGTTTCATCTTGGGGCTGGGGATTTAGTTCAGTGGTTCTTACAGTGTCTGCCTCACAAGCGCAAGGTACCAGGTTCAATCCCCAGTAACCACATATAGCAATATTGGGCATGGTGACTCAGGCCCACCAGCAATCAGCATATATAGCAGTGCCGGGAATGGTGGCTTATGCCTGTAATCTCAGCACTTGGGAGGCAGAGGCAGGAGGACTGCTGAGTTTGAGGCTTGCCTGGGTTACATAGTGAGCTTGGGGTAAGACCGAGCTCACTCAAAAAAAAAAATTTTTTTTTCATCCTGATTTGCAAAATACTATAAAGTATGAGAAAAATACTAATGTGCTACAAGATTCTAACAGAACACAAACTTACAAATTTTTCTGGACATGGGAAGTCAAATAATTTAACCATGCCGAAGTCGTCCCCTGTGACAAGGCTGACTCCTGAGTGAGACACACAGGCACAGTTGACATCGGCCTTCTCAGCGTGTCTGGACCAGATTCCTGTAACTTCGTCCCCTAGAATACTGAAGACAAAAGCAGACCCCCCGGCAGACACAGGCAAGCTTACCATAGGCTCTGTCATTGTACCCTATTCGTGACTTAAAACGGACAGTAATGAGGTTAGGGCAGATGGACAGGAGGCCTCAATCTCATTGGGCTGCTTCATCTTTCAAAAAATTTTTCAACTTGAAGGGTTTATAAAACTTGAGGTTCTATTATTCAGTATCTTATGAAAGCTGACTGGATGTTTTTTAAATTAAAACTTGTACTTAAGAATTTAATGGCACTCACCAGTTGTGACTAAATAATGGATATTATAGTCATCTGTCACCAAGTATGAACAGATTTATAAACTTCTAACAACTTTAAGGCAGCATTTCTTTAAATAATACATTTGTTAATCACCAATGTTTTCTTTCCTGTTACTAAATTTAATCTTTAGACAAACCCAAGGGAATTAGTCATAAAAGATGGAAATATGAACGTATTGAAAAGGGGTCTTAGCTCTAAACATGTATTTTTCTCTTCCTAGTAATATTCTTTTCCTAACAATTCAAGATACAGCTAATGACGACGTGAACTAAATTGCTGTTCTCTACAGAATGGCTGTAACTTGGAGACCCCCCAACTCTCCTGGTCCTCAGAGCCGGCGCTTTCCTTCTGCACGAGTGGTACTTACCTTGTCCATGTAGCCCACGTGATTCTGTCAATGGCAGCGTGGTCCAGGAGGTGTTTCCCGGAGGGCACTTCATACACGTGCCGTTTGTAGCAGCCACTGGAGACCTTTTATCACAGGACAGCAGGACAAGGGTCCCATCAGGTGCAGGCAGAGCCCACCGGTGTTTACTACACTAGCAAATCACTACATGTTCACATGTCTAACGTGGCGGAGAAATGGAGAGATGTCGATGTGAGCAGCACGAGTAAAGCTCCAGGTCTGATGGACAACACGAGCAGTGAGGTCCACTGCACCGCGTGATTCACACACAGCCAGGAAAGGTTTTGGAGACGGCTATTTTAATTTGCTTCACTATAGTTATCTTTTTACCGTCTATGTACTGAGGCCAGTCTGAGCAACGGAAGTGAGAGCCTGTGTTTGATTAGAAAGGGGTGGGGTATAGCTCAGGGTAAGGCCCTGAGAATGAGGTGTCGAAGTAATGCACCTATGGTGGCTAGCGAAGGTGAAAGTTGCAGCCGATGGAGGTTCAGTGCCCTCGCTAACAAAATGAAGTAGCCTTGTAAAAGGTGTCGCTGCTGATGCTGTACCTGGAGATACCTGCTATCTGCCGAGAAGTCCATTTGAATGACGAAGCTGGGGATATCTTTGCAGTAGCTGATTCTGTTAAGGGTGGGACCCAAGGTCAGGTCATAGAAATCCACTGAGTTCTCACTAGAACCCACTGCCAGGAACCGGGAATCTGGACTGAATCTAAATACATAACAAAATGTAGAACACATGTTAATCTTGATTTGTTCATCTGGAAAAAAGATGTCTTTCAGTAACCAAGAGGGCAGCCTGGATTATGAGAGAGAAGTGGAAGCTTGGAAGAAAAAGTGAAATACTATTTGCATGCCAGTCAAAAGAGGCAAGGTGCGACCAAATCAGTGTTAGAAAATGTTTTATGAGCCTTGTTGAGGTACTTTAGGGACAGAACTAGTCTTTGAAAATGTCCAGGGGTCTGGGGTATATCTAGGGATACGCTGGGGCTAAGGAAAGCTGCTGTTAACATTAGACAGTGAGGTTCCTTTAAAAAAGGATTGTATTGAAGAGGGCTCAAGTTTTGGATTCAATCATCTCATGTACATGCCAGGTGTAGTGGCTCATTCTTGTAATCCCAGCACTCAGGAGACAAGAGGCAAGAGGATCTCCATGAGTTCGAGGCTAGCCTCGGCTACATAGGTGAACTCTTGTTTCAGTAGTGAGGACAGTTCTTGCACGGCAGATTTACTGCACAGCTAATGTGACACTTATCAAATGTTTCCTGGTAACCGGTGTCCAAGTAGATTTATACTTTAGCAAGTATAAACAGCTAAAGAATAGAAGTTGCAGTGTACAGTCAATGACATAAAATGCTATAGGCTGTGAGAACATTTTGAAGCTATGAGTAGAAAATGTTCCCGACCGAATGCAGCTGGGTCATTTATTCCATTTGACGCTGACTAACCTGATGTCATGGATTGCACATCGTCTGTCTCTCTTCTTTCCCCATATTTTTAGAGAGCTCACCAGTAAAATAATAAATTCTCCATTTTTCATTCCAATAGCTACCATGTCCCCTTCAGGGCTATAGCACACAGTATGAGCAGCATGTCCCAAATTCACTTTGTTTAGCATCTTCTGCATAAGAGCAAAACAGAGAACCCCATTGTGAGTACTTACAAGTGAGGCCAGTTTCCCACCCCCAAATTGTCAGTTATAAGTTCTTTAGGTGCTAGCATTTAAGAGTCCCACTTTTCTCTTTTGAAACTACAGTTTCTTATAAACTCTTTGTACCTACTTTATCAGCAACATCCCACAGTCTCACTGTCCCATCTTCTGCAGCAGAAAGGAAAAAGTCCCTGGAAGGGTGTGTTGCTAGCCCCCAGATTGGTCCATCCACGTGACCACTAACCAGAATATTACAAGCTGCATTTTTCTCTCCAACTTCAATGATTTCAGCATTCCTTGTTCCAACTAGTATCTTGCCCTGAAACACAAGTGGGACCGACATCTTCACTGTAATGCTGCGGCTCTGTATTTTGAGCGGATCTAATCACAAGCTCTAAACAGTTTTAGCTCATGCACATTTTTCTCTGACCAAAGGAACACATGTCCATGAGCACTGGTCTGGGTTGCATGGCAGAGTTCATGCTAAAGACAGCTCGTCTCCATGGCACTCTGTCTGGTTTCTTCAAAAATCAAAAGTTTGATAATGGTAACCTATACGAAGAATGAATTCATTTTTTTAGTGAAAAAGTATATAAATATTTATGCAGATAAGCTAAAAAGTTTGATTTACACATGCTCTACAATTTTTATAGGCATATAATTTTTCTTTTTTTAGTGGAGACAACTGCTATAGTCAAATGAGTCAATTGAAAAGGACTTCAGTTCTGCCTGCTGCAGCTGAGCTGGCACGCTGGAGAGAGCACAGGGATTGACAGTGCTGACACAGCACTTCGGTTCACCCTGCACTGGCACCAACTACGGAAACCGCGCAGTCACTGCTGAGCAAAGTGTCATTTGTATTATTATTGCTCATTACGTTACAGGGGTGACAGACTTGGGAAAAACTGCTGTCCATTTTCTCACGCACTGCCCGGGCTCAAGAAGGTCATACTTTGCCTCTGCACACAGAGCGGACACAGTCTGTGACTTGTCCCGTCTCGAGCCTGAAGGCCCGACACCGCCGCAGCTCCTGGTCCCACAGCTTCACTGCTCCTCCTTCCTTTGACCTAGTAACAAACCAAACCCAGATCAGTCTGTATGACCGGCTGTTACCAAGAAATTGCATTGTAAGTGGAAAATTTTTCAAAACCCTGAAACTGATAATATTAAACTTTCAAAGGCAATTTCAGGATATACTGATCTCAGAATAACACTTAGTTTCAGTACATTTTGCCTTGTGAAATATTTTTTTCTAATATGAGAATAATTTTAACTATCCTCTATTATAAATTATCCTCTTGTAATAGTCCTTAAAATTTTAACATTGAAAGGATAACTGAAATGCAAAGTGAGATTACAGATGCTATACTATGGAGTCTGTTTTTAAGGGTTGGAGAGAAGCATAGGCCCGCCGGGATGGCACACAACATAATCTCTGCACTCTGGAAGGCTGAGACAGGAGGAGTGCGAATTTGAGCTTGGCTTGGGTAGCTGAGTGCAGCTTGTGTTCAAAGGGGTGGAGACAGTGTGAAGGAGAATTTTCTCTCCTGTCACGATCAGAATTGCTCCTGAAACAGGTTAGTGGGCTACTAATGAGCAGGGTGCACAAAACAAGGTGATGAAGGATGGACAGGTGCTTGTGGTGATACTGTGAAGGAAAATACAGCCCACATAATGGATTTTGTCTTCAAAAACTGAAAGATGCAGTCCTTCATTCTGTTAGATGAACCTATATCTCAGGTGAAAACACACTCATGTTCTGTAAAACTTAATCTTTCTTGTGAAAAAGAAACACAGTTGTATTTGTAGTTTCTGGTCACTTACATGTCACATTTCACGTGCAGATAACTGTTGATTACAAACTGATGCTAAGTGTGTGCATACTGTTGCAAGATTTGAAAATCGGCCACATGTACCTTCTGGGGTTGTCTATAAAGCAGTTTATATAATGAGTTTCCTTCAAGTAAAAAGCAAAGTCTGTCTAGCATCCTCCTGGCCTTTGCTCATGCACTGTGCATTTTGCCTCAGCACCCAAAAGAGAAGACCGCGCAGAAGACACAGTCCGGGTCGGTGGCAGACACTCTCCGGCAGGATCCGGTCAGCAGACACTGGCCCTGCACACAGACATTAGGGAATGCCTGTGCTGGGTTTTGTGTACTGCGATGGAACCCATGGCTTCGTGTGTAACAGACACACTCTGCCTTCAAACCACATCCCCCAGTCCTTTTTTAAATTTTATTTTGAGATAAGGCTTTCCCAGCTTGCCCAGGCTGGCCTTAAACTTGAGATCCTCCTGCTTCAGACTAGCTTCAGAGAGAGTACAGGAATGCTCCACCGTGGCCAGCAAGGAAAAGCAGTTTTTTGTTTTGTTCTGTTTTGTTTTGAGATGGGGTCTCGCTTTGTAGTTCAGGCTGCCCTGAGTTTGCTGTGTAGCCTCCAACTCACAGCAGTCTTCCTGCCTCTGCCTCCCGAGTGCTGGGATGACAGGCATGAGCCACCATACCTGGCAGGAAAATCAGTTCTTAGTTGTAGGATACACAACTCGCAGTGCCACAAAAGTACCACCCCAGGAAGAGTTCATGGGTGTGATTTAGAGCCAGGGATGAATCCAGCGAAGGCACAGAGCAGGCAACACAGCGAGAGCATGTGTGGAGGAAAGCCAAGAGAGAAGAACCCATAAAGCCACAAATAACTACAACACTTAATTGCAAACCATGGGTAGAGCACAGCTGCCTAAGTATTCGGTGAGGCTACAAAAGGAATGAGGACTCACGGCCTTTCCTTTCCACCAGTCACAATGAGTCCGTCTCGCAGGGTGGTGTACATGGCAAACACAGGCCCGTTGTGAGCTCTGGCCACAACTCTACACAGTATGTGATCTTTCCACACACAGACATCACCACTGATGGTACCTGTAAACGTCAAGTTATTCTGAAAAGGAGTGGGGAAAGGGGGAGACAATCTCATCAAAAGTTCAGAGAATTCAAATGGATGCAATTATCTTTGCGGGTGTAACGCTATCTCATCGCGAGGTGCATGCCAGGCACGCGGAGCTGGACAATCAGCTCCCTCGGGGCCTTTTCCTGCCAGGCTGTCGCACAGCAGCTGGGACACCCTGCCGTGGTCCTCTCCTTCCAGCTCCAATACTCTGATTCTAGTTTCTATTGTTCTTTTCAGTTGCTTCCCTTTGGCTGGCCATAAATAATTTAAAACTTGCTTGTCTTTGAGAGGAAAATGAAGAACAGGAATAGGAAGATAACTTTGTATTGGGTGTGGTAGAATTTTGTCAAAGTAAAACTATTCATACCAAATTTGTAGGGTTTTTTCAGAACTCATAAACTCAGATCTGGAAGCATCAGTAATTCACACTTATCTGCAATTAGAATGTAAATACTTCAGGTACAGAGACCAATATTTTCCTTCTTTTTTTCTTGATGTTTTTGCGACAGTCTCACTCTGTACTCCAGGATGGTCTTGAACTATACAGCAGAAGCTGGCCTCAACTCAGCATCTTTCTGCTTCAGCCTCCTGAGTGCTGAGGTTACAGGTGTGCACTACCACATCCAGCCTCTTGTACTTTGTAAACTCCCTAGCATAGACTCGAAATGCTTAAACTGAGAAACACCCTGTACTATCCCACTAATCCGTATAGTTTTTATGTTTTTACTTATCAACTAAATTTTAAAATTTAAACCAATAAGTATGACAATATTCTCAGCAATTGCACAGTTGGTATGTATATAAAAAGTAATTTGTTTCTGATATTTTACTCATCAAGTTTAGTGGGTTTTTTAAGTGAAGAAAGTTCATTTACATGAGTAAGTTAAAGAAGCACAACAGAGATACAGGTGAATGTGTGGAGTTTTCTCCCGGAAGCAAACTTCTGGTTTTATGAATACTCAAGATGTTCCACTGAAGTTTGACATCACCAGTATTTTCAGTGTTTTTTTTTTTCTTCTCAAAATCCTAAGTGTATGAAATTTCCAGTTTTTTTCCTGCAAATGTTGCATCCTGACATGGACCTTGAACAAGGAAACGCCACTGCAGTCTTGTACTGCAGCTAGGGACATGAGAAGGCGGGCTGGGGTGGGTGTGGGCGGGAAGGGAGGGAGGAGCCGGGGAGGTGGAGGCGGAGGCGGAGCCTGGGACAGTCCTCCCTCTAGAGTAGCGCTGTGCGCGGGCTTCTGTCTCTTGCTCTGCTCGCCCTGAATCAAAGATGATGGCCTGGAGCACTTTCAACATATACATAAGCAAGGATTCAGAGAAGCCAAAGGAAATGCAAACCCAAATCTGACCTCAAGATGTAGAAATCATGCTTCTTGATTTAACTTTCTTTTACTCTGTTAAATTTTTAGATCCTAAGAACAGCTAGGAAGATACATTTTAGGTCACTTAAGGTGAGAATTAAGGCCCTGGCAATGGCTTAATGACCTGAATGTATCATAATCCTCTCAGTAATTCTCCCACTCTCCAATTTGAGAGTATCTGATGTTTGACTGATGAACTATATGGATGACCAGGACATGTGGCTATAGTGCCATACTAACAACTTTATGTGGCTTATCTCAGGTAATGCAATTTAAAAACAAAATGATACCCCACGTAGCATTTCAAGAGACATACTGCACCAAATGCAACAGCAAGCATGGTCTGCATCCGGGCATCTTCCATTGTGCTCAGCATCCCTTTTTTGCTAAGAAGAGCCCTTCCTGCCAGCGTCCAGAACTTCACGTGTTTTACTCCCACAGAGACAAACTGGGTGTCTGAATCTGGTCGGAATTCTGCTACAAAGATCCGCTGGTTGTGGCCAGCTCTGCTCGCAATTTTGGCACCTGATACAGAAGATACAACAATACACACACTTCATTCTTAAGATCCTTCAGAATCGACCAAATCAGGATTAATTCTCACAGTTTCTAAATGAAAGGAAATGGCAGTGAATCTTATTTTTATATTCATATATACATTTCTATTGAAACATTTGTTCACTATCTTAATGATCTAAACTGAGTTCAGTAGCAGATGGAGACTAAACAGCCTGCAAAGGGGAAGATATCTGCTCTTTACACAATGTGTGCTGGGCCCTCGGATCTCGTGACCAAAACTCTGAGGCGGGGGACCCGGGAGCAACAGGCACACATTTCTGTCTTTCCACCCACAGAACGGAAAGGCCGAGCCTCCCCTCGTCTCATTTACCACGTAAGAGGCTAACTTCCACACCCGGACACTAAGGATGCATTTGCTTATTGAATGCACTATTTGCCACAGCTCATGAATCATTTTTTTTGAGACAGGGTCTCACTTTGTAGTTCAGGCTGGCCCTGAGCTCACTATGTAGCCCAGGCAAGCCTGGAACTCAGCAATCCTCCTGTCTCTGCCTCCTGAGTGCTGGGATTACAGGCGTGAGCCACCAAGCCCGGCACTATGGTAATATGGTATTGATTGTTGGTGGGTGTGAGTCACCACGCCCAGCACTGTATGGGGTTACCAGGGATCGAACTCAGGACCTTGCGCTTGCAAGGCAGGCGCCAGAGCCACTGAGCTAACTCTCCGGCCCTCATGAATCATTTTTAAACTAATAGTTTTGTAGATTTATGTTTGATAGACTGTTTCACTGGGGTTTTAAAATAAATCAATGCTACAGTACCACCAACCATGTGCCTTGTACTATGTGGGATTACAGTGAATAAAGTTTTACTAACTTAATACAGAATTATATACACATTTGAGACAAGGTCTTGCTATATAGCCTAAGCTGGCCTTAAACTCACTTCGTAGGGTATGTTGGCCTTGGCACATGATGCTCTTGGTTCACACTCCACAGTGTTAGCATTCTAGGTGTCTGTCTCCACACTCAGCTACCCTAGGACTCTTGTTTAAGAAAGAACTACAAGAAGAATCCTACCTTCCTGCCATCGCCAGATGGTGACAGTATGTTCAGGGTCAAGTCCCACAGACAGCAGCAGTTTCCCGGTCGCGCTGAAGCTCACTGAACACACCCCCTTTGAATGGTAACACCTCAGGATGGATAAAGTGTGCTTGTTCATCGCGTCCCAGATGTGGATGGAAGGAGCTGTGGCTACACAAAGACAACATTCAAAGCTATAATCGACCTGTTATGGTATTTCCACTTCCAAAAATGATACATACCAATCTCTGAAAAAGCAAAGTATGTACTAAATATGTACTTAACTAAGAGTATCTCAGAATTAGGACTAAAAATTTTTTAAAAATTTAAGTTTTAAAAAGGAAAAAAATGTATAGACTAGAATACATCTTCAGGCTATATTCCAAATTATACTTTTGAGAAGATAGTACTTAGACAAGTAAATTGGATAATTATGACATTAGGCAGCTTATCAAGAATAAGGTATGCTGCTGGATGTGGTGGCTCACGTCTGTCATCCCAGCACTTGGGAGGGAGAGGTGGAGGATTGTTGAGTTTGAGTCTCGCCTGGGCTCCACAGTGAGTTCAGGGCCAGCCTCAACTACAAAGTGAGACCCTGTCTCCAAAAAAAAAAAAAAAAAAAAGCATGCTTAGGGCAGAAGTGTAGCACCATGGCAGAGTAGGTGCTTTGCAAGTACCAGGCCCTAGGTTTAATCCCCGCACCAGCTGGGGGCACGTGTTTTTTTATATACATTTGCAGCCTTTATATAATTAGACCTATGTCCATTTTACAGAAGAAACAGGTTCTGTACAAACACATATTCACTACTGATGTTATCTGGAGGGGAAATGAAGGTAGAGATAGCTGAGAAAGGTGATATGTTAGGAAACTACGTGAACAGATTCTGTAAGAAATTTTTAATGCTATGGTTACCTGTAAAACCCTTGTATCACTTAACTATTTTTTTTTTTTTGAGACAGGGTCTCGCTTTGTAGTTCAGGCTGGCCCTGAGCTCACTCTGGTGCCCAGGCAAGCTGCCGTGAACTCAGCAATCCTCCTGTCTCTGCCTCCCGAGTGCTGGGATTACAGGCGTGAGCCACCACGTCCGGCATTGTAGTATGCGGTGTTGATTGTTGGTGGGCGTGAGTCTCCATGCCCAGCATTCTATGTGGTTACCAGGGATCGAACTCAGGACCTTGCGCTTGCGAGGCAGGCGCCGGAACCACTGAGCTAATCCTCCGGCCCACTCACGTAACTATTTTTAAAAGCATAATTTCATGAAGATGAAATTTCAAATCTTTTTTTTTAAATATAATATCCATCACTTCTGCTGCTTTACAAGTTTCAGATCCAATGTCTTACCCACCCCCCACCCCCAGTGCTGCGGATCTAACCCAGTGCCTCACACGTGCTACATCAGCTTAATGTCATAATTACCCAATTTACTTGTCTAAGTACTGTCTTCCCAAAAGTATAATCTGGAATACAGTCTGAAGATGTATTCTAGTCTATACATTTTTTTCCTTTTCTTTCTACCCCATCCTTTCCTTTTTAAAACTTTAAATCTTTAAAAAACTTTCAATCTTAATTCTGAGCTATTCTTAGGGATTACAGGTGCGCACCACTATGCCCTATGCTCAGTTCTTTCTGTTGTGAGACAAGATTTCACTAGGTCTCCAGGCTGCTCTCAAAGCTGTAACCCTCCTGCCCTATCCTCCAGTGTAGCAGGGCTTACAGGAGTGAACCACAATCCCTCATCCCCACTTTGTTTTGGTGAAGAAATTTTGCTCTCATTAAGAGGTTCTATTTCTAGGTTTCTAATTTGTGCTTAGCATGCACGAGGCCCTGAGTTTTGTCCTTCACATCATACACACAAAACGTAGTATTACATATGTAGTACTCTATACTATTCTTTTAGCACAACTACAGTGTCATTCCATAACATACAATTTTACCATCTCATTTGATGACAACATAATCCTTAGTTCACTATGCCTTAAAAGTATAACGTTCAAAGTTTACTTTTCTTTTTTCTTTCTTTCTTTCTTTTTTTTTTTTTGACATCATGGAGACACACTGATTAAAAACCAAAATAAGGCTGGGGATTTAGTCCTGTAGTTCCCAGACCTGCCTCACAAGCCATGGTCCCATGTTCGATCTCAGTCCCAAACAAACAAAAAACAAAGTAAAATACAGGAAGATGCACAGGACTTAACAGCTATGTCACTGTAACTCACGGTATGCCAAGCAGCAGTGCAAAGTGATGACAGTGTCGTATGCAGTGTCTGATGCCATCTTAACTTTGCCATTAAACACAGATGGTACATAACTGAGCATGTCTGTGTCCAAAACAGCTGTATTTGTGGACACAGAAATTTGAAGTTCATGTATTTTTTCAGGTGTCATGAAATTCCATTATTCTTGTGATTTTCCCCAACTATTTAAGTTAAATGTATCCTAGCTCCTAGGCTGTACAAAAGCTGCTGGCAGGTCAGGTACTGTCTGTATGCAAATTCTGGTTATTACCAAACAAGGCAACTAAAAAGATAATGTTTAATTTTCCTTACCTGACATGTCTGCTGAATCACCTATAATAAAGAGGTAGAACAAAATTATTCACATGTAACATAAATATCACCAATAAAATTTCCAAAACCTAAGTATAAAATAGCTTAAAGTAATTTAAAAACATATAAAATTAGTTTTGGTATACTGAGTAAATTTTAATTATACATTAATTTTAACGTATGTTTGACATTTCCATCTTTCTTTGGGTAAAAAATTACTGTACATTTAATTAGTTCCATGAAAATTTAATTATGACATGTTTTTAAATAGTACTGATAAGATTTAAACTGTTATGGGGCTGAGGATTTAGCTCAAGTGGTACCATCTCTACCTAGGAAGCATAAGGGCCCAAGTTCAATCCTGGTAAAGTAAAAAAAAAATTAAAAAGTGGGGGGAGGGTTTAAACTGTTATGACTCTGACTTGGTTTACACACTGCACTGTTAAACAGGCCCTCTGGAGTTTCAGGGCATCTGTATTTGCTGTGAAGATTTAGATCTGAGCTTCTTGAAGGACAGGACAGCAAAGCTTACTATAAAAAAAGTTCTTTTAAGTAAAGATTTCCAGATGAATAAAAGTTTGCTAAGAAAAACAATGCTTGTTATATCAGTGGAAGAAATACCTGTTAAAATTTGAAAAAGTGAGTCATAAGGAGTAACAATTTAAGAAGGTTGGTAGGGTTTTTTTGCATTTATCATCACTTATATCCACATGAAATAATGACTTCAAGCACATACTAACAACACACACCCATTATGCCTTGACCTGCAGTACAAGGGAAGACAGAAGGGAGCACTCAGCACTGCTGCACAGATCAAGCCAGGAATACTGCTTTTAGAACTGAGCCTACTCGGACAACCTCCAAATGGCATGAGGAGCTGGTTACTTACATGAAGACCCCTGGCTGATGAACGAGGTCAGGCCTATCCCTGAACAGTTTGGGACGAGTAAAGAGGAAGGGTAGAACATTACAGGCCTAACTATTTTAGTTATTAACCAAGATACAGTTGTATCAAATAAAATATCTTTTACTTTCTTTTCTGGCTAAATAGATTCTGTAATGACCTGGAAGGCCTGGTACAAACTGAGAAGCCCGTGAAGTCTGAGGCCGCTCACTGAAGACTTCGGCGAGCAGGTACCCTCACCAACCTCCACGGTGCCCATATAGACTGTGCAGCCTCCTACAGGAGGATCAACTGTAAGAAAAGACTCAGGCCCCTAAGCAGGCTCAGGACTCAGTAGACAATTTGGAATTTCAAATACCTGAAACATGGTCTCCTAGAGAGGGAATCTCCCTCAGGGAACGTAATCTGTTGCTCGTATGTCCTACTGCCAGACTTTAGGTGGAAGATGTCTGACATGGCCTTCCAAAAGGAAGAATGGGATAAAACCCAGATTTCTGTTCCATATGGAGAATGACTTTGTAAAGGAGCTGACTTGGGAAAAGCTGGACGACTACTTTAGGCATAAAATGCTGGTGAAGTTCAAGTACATAATGATGAACTTGATAAAATGGTTGTTTGACCTTTAGATTCCATGTTGCCAGTGAAGAAAATATAGTCTATCTGAAAGTGACTGAAATGTCACAAAACAAAATGCTTCATTTTCTCTATGGTCTGTATGATTTTTAACAGAAAAACCTATAAGCAATTTAAACAATGTTTTGTGCCTTGGAGATATTAAGTAAGTTGGGCAGCAAAGTAACTAGTGATCAGTTCTTTTAATGTTCAGAAGAAAATACAGGCCTCCTCATTTGTTGGTCTTCCCTTGAACTTAGCTTACACTCAGTTATCAGTGAAGCATTTTTGTGAATCATTTATACAAAAAGATAAAGAAGGCAAATCACAGGGCTACATGTATGATCTGAAATTTACCTCAGTGCTGTCAGTTTGCCTTGGGAAAACAGGGAAATGAAGAGTGGTTTCATATTCTCTATTCCTTTACAAATAAAGGGTAGAAGTGGGAAAAGGCCAAACTCCTAAGAGATCCATCTATGACCATGACGGTTCTTAACTGAAAGAAAACTACAGCACTAACTTAAATAGCTGCTTGACAGAAGGAGAAAAAGGGAAAGAAAAGAACCAAAGAACCGTATCTTAGATTTTACTCACAGAACATAAATTCCACTAATGTAAGATTTTGTCTTATCACAACCTGTTTGTATCCCCCGTGCCTACAGCAATACCTTGCAATACCAGGTGTGTAATAAGTTTGTTGAGTAAGTATATTTACTTGATAAAGATTTACAGAGCAATTAACTGCAATTCAGAGGCACAGAGCCAGGTGTATAGGTTATGTGGCTTCTACTCTGTCAAGAAACGGGCCTCCTTCCTCTGCAGAGAGACTTGAGATTCACTTTCAAAGGACTTGGTGCAAACAGAGCTAAACAGGAAAGTACCAAATCCAACTACTTCAACTACTGTACAGTTGTTCATTTTAAACTAGTCCAAGTTAATGAGACAAGCAAAGGAAGAGAAGGATTTAGAAGCAAATCATATGTACCACTGGGTAAATGCTTTGCATGCAAACTGCTTTTTAAAACTCCTAATTATATTTTAATATTTTTTTCCAGGGAAATCAAATTTATTTCAACAAAAAAGTACTTCAAATTGTTTCTTTTTAAAATACAGAAACATACCTACTTGGCCAGTTGCCACTATGTTGATAAATTTGGGATGTTGATTTACAGTGAGGCACAGAATATCATCACTGTGTTCTTGATAAAAACTCTGAGTCCCTGGAAAGAGAGAATTTTAAAATTTTAAGATGTGACAGGAAATTCACTTACCTCATACAAAAAAAAATCACTCACTTACTTGTTTATTCAGTGCATATTTTTTTGAGCCTTTGTTCTGGGGACATGATCACAAGGTTAGAAAAGAATCAAAAGTTTTAAAGGGACGACCCTCAAAAGGGCAATACAAAGCTGAACCTACCAAGTTCCAAGCCTTAAGGAGCAAAGATGCTATGGAAACCCAGCAAAGAAAAGGCAATTCTTGTCATAGGAATAGAGCATTCCTGCACTGTGACCAGATGGTGTGGTAGGCAAGGCCATTTTAGGCAGAGGACGCTGTAGGCACACAAATGGGAAAGTGTTGGGTATACCTCTGGCTGACATGGAAGTTATTAAAAAGAAAAATGAGCAATATAGTTTGAAAGGAAAGTAGGGACTAGAATTATGGAAGACTTTTTTTTTGAGACAGGGTCTCCCTTTGCAGCTTAGGCTGGCTCTGAACTCAATGTGTAGCCCAGACAAGCCTCAAACTCAGCAATTCTCCTGGCTCTGCCTCCTGAGTGCTGGGATTACAGGCATGAGCCACCACGCCTGGCACTGTGGTATGTGGCACTGTGGTATGTGGTTACTGGGGATCAAACTCGGGACCTTTCACTTTCTAGGCAGGCGCAGGGAACCACTGAGCTAAATCCCCAGCCCAGGGGCAATGAAGTTTTAGAACAAAGAATTAATGTGACTCATCTAGCCGTACTGACATTGAAGAGACCTTAGATAGGTAATAAAACTAGGCCTATGAAAGGAAATGACAAGATAGGAAATAACATCAGAAAAGCAGGCTTGATCCAGTTATAGGGGACTGTGAATACCAAGTCTCTCCTCACTTCAAAACCAAAACCAAAACCCTCCCAATTATATTTAACAGATCTACGATTACTTTAAAAATTCTCAAAGTGCAATGCACTCTGTAGTTTCCAGGGCAGAGAGCTGATCAAGTTAAAGGAGTAAACAACTAATTATGGGGGATGAGTGAGGTAGAATATTAGCTAACAGAATTGCATTTCCTGCTGTGGTACCATCATCTGAGCTCTGGAAAGGCTGAGGCAGAGGGCTGATGTGAATTTGAGGACAACCTGGGCTATACAGTGAGTTCAAGGCCAGTCTGAAATATTCATAGTGAGATCCTGTCTCAGAAAGAAAATGAATTAGATTTGCTATGATGAACATGGCAATGTATCTCTAAGTCAGTGAGCAAGCAGGTACTGGGAACCGAAGCAAGTGTCTAGTCTTCCCTCTTTTTGTCAAGACCCTAAGATTAGGAAGGTGATTAATGACAAATAAATTAAACAGCTGGTGAGAACCCGTAATCCCAGCCCTTGAGTTTGAGGCCAGCCTGGACTACATACATAGCAAGACCCTGTCTCAACACAACAAAATTTCAAGTATTAACATGATAGTTTATTTACATATTTATTCCTTTCTTGGCTGACTTATTTTACTCTTCTTCATTCTCTTGAAGGATATATGAGGCTGCAAAATTTTTTCCTAAGGGATGCTTTTTAAATGGTCCATATTATTAAATGGGAAGTTATCAATGATTTCACATGATCTTAATTTTCGTTTTTAGGAAACCTAATAGAAGACCATACTAACAATTAATACTGCCAGGGGAAGAGAATTATGGTTCACATAATTAATCTACTCTTCATTAATTCTGAGAAAAACTATCCAAAGAAAAGCCGGAGATGTTTGCTCGAAATAATCTCAGCTTTTGCCTCTAACATTCGGATATTATGAAGTTTGCAAATGTATGTAACAAAACAACTTCAAATTAAATCCTAACATCACTAAGATTTTCATACTGGACATTAAATAATGCTATGAGAACTTCATTTACTTTGCAAAAAGCTATCATTTAATTTATCAATTAAATGATATCAAGAAATTTTGGGAGGCCAGGGATGTAGCTCAGTGGTGCTGCTGCCTGCCTGGGAAGTGCAAGGTTCTGCGTTCAATCTCCCATTCAAAAAAAAAAAAAAACAAGAATAAAGGAAAGAAGGAGAAAAGCAACTTTTGGGGCAAGGATTTAGCTCAGTGGCACAATGCCTGCCTGGCCAGCATGACATCCTGAGTTTGACCCGTTACCCCTCCCCAAAGAAACAATGTTCTCATCTTCTTCAAAGAATCATGACTAGAGCCTCAGATGAGCAGCTCTCTTCCTCTGGAAGAACAAGCCCTATCTTAGCAACCATTTGGCCAGTGTGATACCTGCATCACTGAGCAGGACTGTACCCCAACCACACCTTCTCAGAGGTTGTGGGAATACAGAATCTAAGGTATGAATGGCTTTACTATAAAACTTGGTTCTAACATGCAGAAAATCTTTACTTAGATGTGATAGACATCTATGAGTGCTTTGCATGGTGAAATACTTTTCTGTTATACTATATGCTCTTAAGACTACTATTACTGTAAAGTGCTGCCATAGGAAGTATTTTAAGTTCTGGACCATATTTAAATATTAGAGTCTTAACTGAGAACTTTAAGCTGCTATTTAAAAAAATTATAATTTAAAAGCTATGCATGGGAGTGTGGAGAATTGTTTCCTACCTGTAGCAACATTGTGCAGAATTCCAACAGATGCAGTGTGATAAATTATATCATCACCGTCATTTAAATAGTGTACATTATTCCTGCAGTCTCTGCCTCGATAACCAAAAACAAGCTCCAACACAAGGTCCTATAACAATAATGATAAAACCATTACACAATTATATTTTTCCTCATATTTACAAGTGTTCTTTAATATAGTGATATTGTTTTTTTAAATGAAGGATGCTTTTAAAGTTTTTTTTAAAATAAACGTGGAGTGTAAATTAAGCTAGTTATATTTTTCTATGTAACCTTTTTTGGGCAACTGACATTCCACATTCCATACTTTTCTATATAAAGTCATAAAGAGGAAAAGGGAATCATGAGGTCATCTGATACACATAACCTGAGATTTAAGATTCCGTGTGTTAAACACTGAGATAGTTCTTGTGTTTATGAGAAGACAGTTTCTATTTGTGTTCACTGTTACTTGAAGTATTTGCTGTACAATTCGGGATAAATTATGTCCAAGTCAGGTAGGTACCCAGGAGAATTCAAAGCTGTTTCTGAGAACTCATGCTCAAGTTCTGGCAGAGCCCCGTGACTTCAGTGATCTTGTGGGGGTGGATGGGAGTCGAAGCGCTAACACCCTCGTTCACCTTTACTCCTTGTTCATGCCTCGGTGTTTGTTCCTGATGCCGGAATTTATGAAATGCCCAGGAGAACCTTTTTTCTCCTCTTCTCCCTTCTTTTGCAGTTCTAGGGGTCAAAGCCAGAGGCACTTTATCACTGAGCTATATCCCTGGCCCTTTATTTTACTTTTTATTTTGAGATAGGGTCTCATTAGGTTTTCCAGGCTGGCCTAGAACTTGTAATCCTCTTGCCCCAGCCTTCCGAATAGCTGTAGTTACAGCTACTGTGCCAGGCAGAACCTTTCTTCTTTGTCAATTGTTGTGGAGAGTGTTTTGGTTGGAAGGAAAGACAGAAGGGGAAAGACCTCAAATATTAAATATATTAACTAGGATAAAAGTTCCTGATATGGTTTCCGTATTTAATTTTTAACTTAGAAACAGCCCACTTGGTGGGTGCCAAGGTGGCTGTGCTTCTCTAAGCAATAGATTATTCACATATATTGACATTTAGAAGTTCTCTGAGTTACAGATCAAATGAAAATATTACTTATGGAAAAGTAAAAAGAAACACACATTTAAAAAATTGGGGGAAATGGAGGATACCAATCCAAAATTCAGACTTGAATGAGGGTAAACAGTCAATTCTATCAACGAAGCAAATTACTCAATACATTTAGTTTGTAAACACTAATGACAAAACTTCAGTGTTTTATATAAATCAACTATAGATATATTTTAATAACACTGAGGAGTGGGTCTCTTTACCTCTATAGGTCTCTTCTTCTTGCCAACATTGTTTGTTTGAAGTTTCTCTGGCTGTGGTGGGGCTCTGCTCACTGGAGGCCTGAAACAGAGAAGTGGCCGGAAGACAGGTGCGTATCACTGGGGTCTCCATGGCCTTCCCCAAAGGGGAACCCATTCTTTACCCTCTACCTTGTGATAGCTTCCAATGCAGAAAATAATTAGAACTTTTATTCATTTTACTTTTAATTTCTTTGGTGTATGATTTACAATATAAGGTGAACAAGAACACATTATTTATAAACAAATGTAAAAATGTTAGTTTGACCTACACTGAAGTTTCTCATGGATGCACTATCAACTAAGTCTGGATGACTGCCCTGAAGAATCTAACGTTACCTGCACATGGCAAGTGGAAGTACATTCTTCCGGATAATTTGATAATATGTCCATGAACATTATTCTCTTCATAACAAATTACACACGAGTCCGAATTGGTACTTATTTCCTGATCTTTCATGCTCTCTACTTTCTCAGCTTCCTCAAGCCCCTATTACTAGCTAGCGGCATTACTATAAGACAATCATGCAACAAATGCCCTCTATTTTTAGTTAATATTTTACTTGTAACAAATCTGGAAATGATACAAATTAATTTTTTATGGAAAACTCTAACACTTATGAATAAGTCTCCTAAAATTAAAGCCATAAAATATATTTCCATTTCAAAACCAGTGCCGTTATATATTTGAGTATTTTATCTTGAATGTATAATATAGAACATATGTAATTTTCACTTGTAATATGACAGTATATAGAATATATAAGCATGACTGACTGATGTCATAAAAAGTAAATCTCCTTGCTGGGTGTGGTGGCTCACGCCTGTAATCCCAGCTCTCAGGAGGCAGAGACAGGAGAACTGCTGAGTTTGAGGCTTGGCTGGGCTCCATAGTGAACTCAGGGCCAGCCTGAACTACAAGGCGAGACCCTGTCTCAAAAAAAGAAAAAATGAAACAAAACAAAACTAAATCTCAAGTATATAAGTAGCTTCAGGCTACCACATTAATTTTGGTTTCATATTTTTTTCATTGTCATACATAAAAATAGAAATGGATTTATATTTAACATTGATTTTTCACATAATGATGACTTAAATTTTTTTTTTTTTGAGACAGGGTCTCGCTTTGTAGTTCAGGCTGTCTCTGAGCTATGTAGCCCAGGCAAGCCTCAAACTCAGCAATCCTCCTGTCTCTGCGTCCCGAGTACTGGGATTACAGGCGTGAGCCACCATGCCTGGCATTTGTGGTATGTGGTATTGATTGCTGGTGGGTGTGAGTCTCCACACCCAACAATGTATGTAGTTACTGGAATTGAACTCAGGACCTTGCGCTTGCAAAGCAGGTGCCAGAACCTGAGCTAAATCTCCAGCCCGATGACTTGAATTTTTGCCATTCACCCAGAGCTTCTCTGAAGAAAACCATTTTAAGATTGAGATGCCAATAGTATAATGATGATGTCAATTACTGATTATAAAGCAACTCTATTGAAATGAGTGAAATATTTCTCTTCAACCTATAGAGAGCTGCAGAAAAATACACTGTCCCTTGGCAATGGCTTAGAAATACTTCATTGCCTCTTGTCTGGCATGTTGGAAGGAACAATGAAGAACTGGTCGAGAAAACATGAATAGCAAAAAATGAAAATATATGAGGTTGAAAATACACAAATTATGCACAAAAATAGATGATTAAATGTAAGTGCTGAATAATAAATTATTTTTTGTTTAAAAACATTTCTTAGGGCTGGGAATTTAGCTCAGTGGTTCCAGCGTCTGCATTCCAAGTGCAAGGTCCCGAGTTCAATCCCTGTAATCACATACCACAGTGCCAGGGATGGTGGCTGACACATGTAATCCCAGCACTCAGGAGGCAGAGGCAGGAGGATTGCTGTGAATTTGAGACATGCCTGGGCTACACAGTGAGCTCAGGGCCAGCCTGAACTACAAAGTGAGAGCCTGTCTCAATAAACAAACAAACAAACAAAAATAAATAAATTCTCACAGGGCCATTTAAAAGAATGATAGAAACTGGAGCTTTTATTCTGTTAATTGTTTTATTTTATTTTATTTTTATTTTTTTT
>PVIC010007493.1:0-50695 GCA_004025085.1 Thryonomys swinderianus | reverse complement strand
GTTCGATCCCCAGTAACCACATAGAATGCTGGGCGTGGAGACACGCCCACCAACAATCAACACCGCATACCACAATGCCGGACGTGGTGGCTCACGCCTGTCATCCCAGCACTCGGGAGGCAGAGACAGGAGGATTGCTGAGTTCGCGGCGGCTTGCCTGGGCACCATAGTGAGCTCAGGGCCAGCCTGAACTACAAAGTAAGACCCTGTCTCAAAAAGCAAAAAAAAAACAAAAAAACAAAAACAAAACACAAACCTATTTCTTTTCTTCTGAGACTATTTCAACAATTGTCTTGAAAAAATGTGAAGAAATGCACCAAGGGATCTTTTCCACTGGGTAACTTAGCAGGAATATTTGTAGGGCCCCTTTGGGTGCAACTCATTACTTCATTGACTTAAGAGATTCAGGGAGTTGAAGAAGAATGAATATGATAAGACCTGCTGTGTTGAAACCCATTTCGACTCACAAAACTACCTCAGAGACTTTTTGTACAGTAAGAATCCAAGAAATTGAGAGATAGTTAATATTTTTTCTATATTAAATCCTACTAGTGAGGGAAGAAAATGCTACTCAGATGAGCAACAGTCTGCAAAATGGTTCAAACAAATACGCTATTAGAAACATGCAATTAAGAGAAATTGAAGTGGTGAGTGAACATGTTTTATTTCTTACAGTTCCACCTATGATCACCCATACTTTGGGACCCATGAAAAAGGATAAATGAGGTTTTTTTTTCTCTGTTTTATTAAATCTGTAAGTCATTGAAAATATACAAAATTACACTTCTTTGATCATATCCCATTCATGGGCAAGAGAGGTGAAAGTGTGGCTCAGATACTTTTCCCCTTTTGGGGATGCCTCCATGATTGCTTGTTTCCAAAAACTGTGGATGGTGCTTAGTGCTAATGCATGCCATGCATGTCTGCTCACCATTCCCTCATAACTAGAACAATCAGATGTTGTCTACTTTTCTATGTTTAATCATCAGTGTATCATCTTTTTGCCATGCATCTAGCTCTCAACAAGATATACAAGCATTTGGAGAAGGGTTGTCAGTAGAAAAAAAAAAGAATATTTTGTATTTTGAAATTGTGTTTAATAATTTAAAACTGCACATGAGCTTCTGTTCTTAAAAACTGCAACCAAAGCCTCCATTACAAGATGTGATTATTGAAAACACAGAGTAAAAATTGCAATGTAATGTATAAAAATGCTGAGGAAGAGTAGTGCAGTACAAAACTGTAAAGCTTTGATTTATAAATCAAGTGAGATGGCCAGGTTTTATTTTTTATCTTGACTTGTGAATTATTGATACCTTTAGATCAGTGAAATAGTTTCTTTGCAGCCCATCTCAATTTTTGCTTCTCTTAAAAGAATGGCAAAACTCCTTGATAGGATCTCTTCTGATTTTCTTGAAAATTAAGGTTTCAAATCATGTTAAAGAGGACCCTATTACATCCAGTTATTTTAGGTAAATAGAAAGTATTGGCTTGATGCATAGTCTCTTCAGTGCAGAAGTTATTTCTCATGTGCATCAGATTTTAGGTGGGTCCTGATTATCTTATAAAATCTTATAAAATAATTCATATGTACAAAAGGATATTTTACTGCATATATGAAAATGCTCATCACTCTTAATAGAAAAGATATTTTAATAGTTATAATTTATAGTTACTTTCTTTAAAATGTTTGGTATTTTTCTATACAAAATATTTGGTGCGTCCATATACCAACCAAAAAGGGATTGGTGAAGTCTGCATGCTCTATATATAAAGTAAAGTACTTTATAATATGATGTCAGGCCTACCAGGTTTAACAAAGACAAATGTCAAGATGGGTATTTAATGAATAGAGTGTAGAAGGTCAGTGATGTTGAGCCTTTCACAACTTTCAATGATAACAAACAGCCTGCTACAGCACGTGGAACATAGATTTGACAACACTGTTATAGCTGTACAATTTTGTTCAAAGAATATATATATATATATGAAAAATCGGGAAGGCAGTGCCCCAGACTATTACTAGTTACCCTTGAGAAATAAATATAAAAAAAGATTTTTTGGGCCAGAGGGTTAGCTCAGTGGTTCCGGCGCCTGCCTCTCAAGCGGAAGATCCTGAGTTCGATCCCCGGTAACCACATACAATGCTGGGCGTGGAGACACGCCCACCAGCAGTCAACACCGCATACCACAATGCCGGGCGTGGTGGCTCACGCCTGAATCCCAGCACTCAGGAGGCAGAGACAGGAGGATTGCTGAGTTCGCGGCGGCTTGCCTGGGCACCATAGTGAGCTCAGGGCCAGCCTGAACTACAACGCAAGACCCTGTCTCAAAAGGCAAAAAAAAAAAAAAAAAAAAAAAATTTAAAACTTATGCATTTAGTTATCCACTGAAGCTTTAGTAAGAAACCTTTCATCTCTTTCATAAACAGTACTATTAAAACCAAACCATGACCTCTATAGTAAGTCCTTGTAAACTATACAAGTGATTCTAAAATTAATATTCAAGACTCCTGACTGTATTTCCTCCAGTCACTTCCTTTGTTACAGTAAGGATGGAGCAAAGCGACCTTCAAAATTAATTGCAACTTACTTTAAAGACACTCTGTTTTGACCAAAGTGATCACTTTTGTCTGAGTGAGCCTTTGTGAATGTGTGGTATTTTCTCTCAATGTCCACTTTCACAGAGGTAAATGCAGTCTTCTATTAGCAATCAACAATACATTGATATATATTTACATATATATGTCAGTATATCTTTCAACTTCTAACAGGTTTTCACATATCTTACAGTAGAGTTTATTGAATTTTAGGAATGTTGCCTTGTTACAGTTTTTGTCAAATCCAAATATAAGTTGTAACACTGAATAATTTATTTAGATCATGCCATATTTTATTTATTGTTTCCATAAGAATAATCTCACATAAATCTAAACAGTTAAAACATGGATATGATATCTGTTTTGGATTCCTTTTAATGACCATTAGAAAATAAATGTTAAAATATCTCACTCTAGCCGGGCATGGTGGCTCATGCCTGTAATCCCAGCACTCAGGAGGCAGAGGCAGGAGGATTGCTGAGTTCGAGGCTTGCCTGGACTACATAGTGAGCTCAGAGCCAGCCTGAAGTACAAAGCGAGACCCTGTCTCAAAAAAACAAAAAATAAAAACAAAAACAAAAAAAAAATATCTCACTCTATTAAGAGTGGTGCTTGGGCTAGGGATTTAGCTCAAGTGGTACCACTCCTACCTTGGAAGCATGAGGACCTGAGTTCAATTCCTGCTACAGCAAAAAAAAAAAAAAAAGTGGTGATTACTCACTGGTCTGGGATAGGATGATAATATGTCACTTCTCACAAATTAACTCTCCACTCTGAACATTCATATAATTGTGTATAGAATAACTTTGAAGTAGTAACCATGAAAAACTGATGTGTATTCTACTGTACAGTTGTTACTGTAAGCTAAAGGGAGATGGAATAATTTAATTACATAGGCCTATAGATAAACTTTCACTTCTTGAATTAACTTTATGTGCCTCAGTTTTTCATCGAGTTATCAAATATTTCTTTGCCGACAGAGTGATTTTAAATCCAGATTATAAACAATGATTTTTGAAATGAACTCTGGCCCAGACTGTAGATTTGTAAATTAATTGTCACTGGTGACTCATGAGAACTTAATAAAATTTATTCATCTAGGGTCTTTACAATGGTGACTGTGCCATCGTGTGTACTCAGATACGTCTGGTGATAATAATGGTGATGACAGGTTGTTAGTGATGTGCTTGACAAGGACAGTAATATGATGATTATGTGATGATGATGTTGGTGATGGTGTTACTGATGGTAACGGTAGTGGTATTGGTAATGATGGTGATGATTATGCTGCTGAGGCTGACAGAAATGATAGTATTGATGATAATCCCATCACATCTGATTGGTGATGATGATAATGCGATGATGGTTATTTGATGGTAACATTAGTGATCCATGGTAGTGATGCTGATGGTGGTAATGACAGGGATGGTTTTGTGATTGAAGATAATTACTAATGATGCTACAAAGGGAATGTTGAAGATGTACACTAGCGTGTGCTACTTTCAGCTAAAATATAATCTAGTTCTGTTTTCTAATCCTTAAGAGCTTCAGTAAAGCTGCATCATCTGTAAGACATATCTTTTAACATATTTCATCTTACAAGGAGACCCTAAAAATGTGTGCTTATCCAAATGAAAACCTTTTCAGTTTTAATTTACAAAAAGGTGTTATATAAGTGAACGATACCCCATGAAATTGTTTTTGAATAATAACTAACAAATCTTTTCTTTTCTTCCTTCCACTGTCTTTAAACTCTCTTCTTGTACATTTCACATAAATATCCAGATACCTCAACAGATTTATACTTCAAGGTCAATTGCAGAGGCTTTCTATAAAACATATTGTCCACCTGGATTTTGTTTTCTGAATATTGGATAACTTGAAAAGATAGCTGCCAGGCTGAGCCCTTGGTGTAGGAAGGTACACAGTAAGGAAGTAACGGGATCTTGAAGGAAACAAGGAGACATTTAGAAATTTTCACTGGAAGGCTTCCAGCCTTACCAAACATTCCCTGATGTACACATAGCATAAAAACAAAACTCTGTTGGATGATCATCTTATGCCGCGAGGATGTCTGTTTTGGATCTAGTAAACAGCAAGAGCAAAATTGTCCCTATACATATTCCAAATCAGGGGGGATTCTGGGAAAAATGACACCCCTGAATAAGGGAAGGTGTTGTAATTTACCACCACATCAGTAGGGTTTGAGGCTGAGGCATGGATATAATTTAATTAAATGAAACAAAATAATCGGTATGTCTCGCTGACTCAGTAAAACTGAACTCATAGACTTCAATAACAACAGTCTTTTATCAACTAACTCTAGTCCTCTCAAATGGGAACCTCCACTTCTGCTTCTCCAGGAGAGCTTAATCTGAGCTCCAAGACCTACCTGTTATCTTAAAGCTGTTCTTCGGAGGAGCCTGAATGAATGTTTTCTACTCTTCCTTCAAAGATGAGTCTCAAGAAGTCTGGAGGCATAAACAGTGTGAGGCCCACAGAGAGTCCAGCAGCACAGACACACCCACAGTTGTGAACGGGAAGTCGTCTGGAACAGCGAATGGTGTTCCCTGTAACTAAAAATTTGAAAACCAGTGAGGAATGGTAAAACCTGCACACGAAACACAATCCAGTTGCCACAGATTCCCTAATGAGGCATAAACGTGAGCTATGTTGCTGGGGTGAATATCAAAATATTCCTTGTTAATGGGAGCAGCAGAGTGTAGGTGTTTCATCACCTGGTCAACTGGAAAAGCACTTGTGGTACAATCACCTCGTCATCCTTATGGAGGTGAGGACCGTTTATGCAAAGCTAAAGTCACCCTTGACACACAAGCTTTTTGTTGGCTTCCTGAAATGCTGGATTTTGCTCACCAAGCTCGCCTCAAGACGCACACTCTTCACTGCCATGAGTATTCTGGGAGGACAGGCTGTGTGTCATGTGCCAGCCTCTCAGCCAACATCTATGTGATGAAATGCAGCCACCATGGAGCATGGATGGAAAAACAATCTATCCAGTGTTTAATGAGTAACATTAATATGCTCTTAATAATGCTAATAACAAGTTTGATTACACTTTGTTTTAGTACACATGGCCACTATCCAAATTTAATTTCTTACTCAGTACATTTCAATAAAAGCAAGAAATAAACAAAATAAATGTAATTGCAAGATACTCCCAATAATTTCATTTTTATTAACACGACATGAACTCAGAATGAACTTTGCATTTTTCATTGTTTTGGGCTGGATTATAATTTTTTTTAGGGCTCTCTTCCCCTCCTACCCTGAATATTGAATTTTCAATATTGCCTTCAAATTAGTCTTCATTATTTTATGTCCAAAAAAGATATTATAAGGCCGGGGTTTTAGCTCAGTGGTTCTGGCATTTGCCTGCAAGCACAAGGTCCCCAGTTTAAACCCAGTACTGGTACCGCATACAACAATGTGGAGCATGGTGGCTCACAGCTACAATCCTAGCACACCACATACCACAGTGCCAGGTGTGGTGGCTCACTCCTATAATCCCAGCACTCGGGAGGCAGAGGTAGGATTGCTGTGATTTGAGACTAGCCAGACCAAACTACAAAGTGAGACCCTGCCTCAAAAAAAAAAAATGATATTATACATTTTGAGAGTTTTAATTTTGAAGGGAAAAAATTTTAAAAGCATTCGGAGCTTTCAAAATTTATTAAAATATGTAAAATGCTTACTATCTGAACTTAATGCTGTTAAGGTTTGATTCACGAACTAGTATTGGTCTGAGAACTGTCTATCACCTGACTCTGACAGGGAACTCCATTAAAAAAGTCAGCATTAGGGATATTTGTAACATAAACTTTGTATTATAGTTTCTCACTTTCAGAAAAGCTTCTAAAATAGTGCCAAGAATTCCCATTATTCCAACATGCTATTTTCTCTACGAACATTTTATATTGGTGTGACATATTTGCCATCACAATAAGCCAATGTTTTACCTTAATATTAACTAAAGTCCATATTTTATCAGATTTCCTTTGTTTTACCTAAGATTGTTTTTCTGTTCTAAGATCTTGTGTGGTACATAGCACCACAGTGGCGTCATACATGTGAGGCCTCTCCTGATTACAAGTTTTTCATAGCAGTGGATCTTGAGTGCAGTGTTAAAATGAGGGGAAAGAATAAACATGATTCTGTCAGTTCATGATAACTCAGTCTTGGAAACAACCCAAACGCCCATCAACTGAAGAGTAGATAAAGAAGATGTGTTTTTTTTAATATAAAATGAAGTATTATTCTGCCATAAAGAATAACAAGATCAGTTCATTTATGTGCAAATGGATACACTGGAGGATACACTAATAAGTGATATCAATAGATCACAGATAGGCAAATACCAGATCTTCTCTTTGAATTGAGCACCTGTAGTTGCAAATGAGCTCTAGAAAGTATGACAGTTTTTGTAGAATAGGAAATTTCCATAGGAAATTTGGTGTGGGAATGTAATGAGGGGAAGGAATAAATATGATTTGGAAAGAAAATACAGAGCATGTATATAGGGGTTGAGGAGGTGTGAGTGGGTAGGGATATGGGTAAAAATGAGAATTAACCTGTGTCATATACTGGTACAGAATCCCCAATGTTATATGTGATTGTGAGATGTATATAAATTGTACCAATAAAGAATTCAAATAACAAAAAAAAGAATAAACATGATTCTGAAAGAAAATAAAAGAGCATGTATATAAGGGTGGGGGTTGTGGGTGAGTAGAGATGTGGGTAAAAATGAGAATTAACTTGTGTCATATACTGGTACAAATTCCCCAGTGTTGTGTGTGATTGTGAGCTGTATAAAAAATGTACCAATAAAGAATTCAATTAAAAAATCGTTTTGATGTGCAAATAGCACTCTGAAAAAAAAATTGGAAACCTTACAAAGACTGTTGTGAGGGACTGCAAAATATTTATGGTAACAGAAACTTACAGGGATACAGGAACTAGATAAAAGTTCTGGTAGAAAAAAGTCAGACTTCATAACTTGTAAGAGAAAAAGCTAATTAACTGGACATTATAAATCCACTAGCTGAAAAGGAAAAACATCTGAAGGGAAATAGCTATCTCCTGGTCTTGTGGCTGTCCACAAGTGTGCACACACTTGTGCGTGCACACGGGTGCACACGGGAACATACACTCAAAATGATTTTTAAAATGCATCTGAACAAGATTATCTTTTAGCTATTTAAATTTAGTTTTAAAAATAATGACATGAGTTCACATTTCATTTGACATTATTGACCAGGCAAATTCATCTAATGCAAACAATACAGTAGTACAGGTATTCAAATCTCTCATCTGTTTGATATCAAGGAAAAGAGATTGGGTAGGATTATTTCAGGGGAAAAAAAATAACCACAAGTTTTTATTATTGTTTTGAACATAAGAACCCTTGCTGAAACTGGACCACTAAGTATAGAAGTAAAATCTTTCCTAGTCTCTTTTCTGACTAAATTTTCCCTCTTGGCCTCAATACACTATACTTCTGGTTCTGAGTGAAATTATTAGTTTTGTTTTCTGTTTCTTCATGATTCCTTTTGCCCATTTGTATATTTCAGCTCTTCTTGGCTATTTTTGTTCCTTTTCTAGATCAGACATTTTCTCTGTCACAGATATTTTAATCTCATCTATGCGAAAAGGGACCATGCCTTCTGTGTGAGAAAGAAATTCATATTTAGCTTCTTCAGAGCAGCGTCTGTGTTTGGGAGGATGTGAATAAAGACTGAGTAGTCTGAGCCCAGGACTGCTGACTGCCTCCCACTCACTTTTCTTTCTTTCTCTTGATTTCTTTCGTTTTCTCCTTCTAATTGATCCATTGAAAAGAATGGAGTGAAACCTTGATTTTTAATACAAAGCCATGTTGTGATTTTATTAGAATAACAGCTATTCAACTTTTCATTTTGATTTCTCTGTGTGTTTTTCTCCTGGTTTAAGAGACACTGGGCAGTGATTTTCAACTGAAGATAATTTAAGCCCCAGTAGACTTTGATAATGTCTTGAAGTGAGTTTTTGTTCTGGACTGGAGAGGGAATGGATCTTGCAACCAGTGGGTAAAGTCTGTGGACACCAATCTACATCATACAGCTCATGTGATGAAACATATACACACACACACGTACAAACACACATGTGACTTTGTATATATTATGTATATGTAATTATATAGATGTGATACAATGTTACTAATGTGAGAAACATTACTGAGAGAGGAAATGGTAAAATTAATTACTGCCTTCATAATAAAAAAAAAAAAACTTTTGTGCTTTCCTGTCTAATGTTTTAGTTATATACTCTGGATCCCAGGATAAAATATAATTAGTGAGCTGGGCGTGGTGGCTCACACCTGTAATCCCAGCACTCAGGAGGCAGAGATGGGAGGATTGCTGAGTTCGAGGCTTGCCTGGGCTACATAGTGAGCTCAGGGCCAGCCTGAACTACAAAGTGAGACCCTGTCTCAAAAAAAAAAAAAAAAAGAAAGAAAGAAAAAAGAAAGACAGAGATGCAAAAGATATAATTAGTGAAGTCCATTTTTGAACTAGTTTCCATGGAACACAGAATTTTGGCAGTCTATGTGTTCAAATTTCATGGCCCAGTCCCAAACCATCATCGGGTAGAAAAATGTAGTATCTTTATTTCAGTCTTTGCACATATTATGGGTGAGACCTGAATAACAAAAGACAGAGCAAAAGTCAAATAGAACATTAAAATAAATTTATGTGACATGCAAACTTTCAGAAATGCCTCAGGACCCAGAAACATTTTTAGATTTTTTTTTTTTTTTCCAGAGACAGGGTCAGGGAAGTTCAGAATGGCCGAGCTCATATGTAGCCTAGGCAAGCTTCAAACTCAGCAGTCCTCTTGCCTCTGCCTCCCAAGGGCTAGGATTATAGGCATCAACCACTACACTAGATTTTTATATTTAGGAGCAATGAATGAACAATTTGTATTTCAGTGCAGAAATGTTATTGATCAAAGGAAAGAGATGTTAATGGGTTCTAGAATGTATGATGATTATTGTGAAATAGAAAATATTCAAAGGGAAATGAAGTGTGAGAAATGAGGCGTAAGGAAAAAGTGTGATGGTAATAAAAAGGGAAACAAAACTAATGTACTTAGGGGTGGGGGGTTGTGGGGTGTGTAGGGGAACAGGAAAAAAAAGAGAATTACATTGTGTCATATCCTGGTACAAATTCCCAACATTGAGTGTGATCATGATATTATGTGTATATCCAATGTACCAACGAAGATAAAAATTTTTTAAAAAAAGAAAAAAGGAAAGAATCTGATCTAATGATCCTAAACAGGGAAAGACAGCAAAGACCTATCTGTTCAGATGCTTTTGGCCACTGTGTGCAGCATTCCTTGCCCCTCGCTGGGGGAGAGGACACCTGTCACAAAGTCCTCTGTCCTAAAGTCTTTGAGGACAGGAAAGTCCAAGAATTTCTTTATGACCATGGCTTAGGCACAGGAATAACAGAGTACCCTCCTTGCTTCTGTAGCTTTTGCAGTTGGCATGGTGCTAAAGCTGTGAGTATCATGCCCCCCAGGACAGGTATAACCCAGCACATCTCAGGCTGTGAAGCAGGAAGTGTGAGCATGTCAGCTCTTAGCATTAACAAATGTCATACTGGGAGTAATTATTTTTTAAAGAGATGTGACTAGGCAGGAATCAGTACTTCATTAGAATAAGAATCAAATATGTGACTACCTGTATATCTACTGCATTTTTATGATCACAGCCCATTGGGGCTTTTACAATTCTTACAATTTTTACAGTGATAAAGTTTAAGAATATTGTTATAGATTTCCTGTTCTCATTATTTGTGAGAATTCTTCATTCTTCCTAGCTTTGAGAAAAGGGAAAAATAAACAATGCAGTAGATGAGTTTGTTACTTTCCTGTTTTTTGTGCCTCTGAGAAGTCCATGACTCACTTCTGGAAATTTGTTCCTATGTTTTGTTTTTTTTTTTTTTCCCAGAAATAAACCCCAACACTAGAATAGGGAGGCACAAGAAATCAGACTTCCTACATGCTGTTGCTCCTGAATGAAGCACAGGGGAATTGTTTTCCAGGAGCAGAAGGAGTTTCTGACTGAGGCCCTATGAAGATTTTTCTGGAACGGGTGGGCACATCCCATATGGGCTGAAGAAGAGTTACCCTGGAGAATACAGTGATTAAAATGAATGATGAAGTAGATGTAAGGAGCTTATTTATTTGGTTCCTTTTCTTTATTAAAACACTCTTGTTTATTCTGAATGTGGTTTCCTGTGTGCTATCATCAGGCAGATAGGAGTCACATCATCAGGGAGACTGAAGTAAAGGTATCCTCTCACAATATATAGCACCTGAGCCTGT
The DNA here is from genome assembly GCA_004025085.1 of Thryonomys swinderianus. Classification (NCBI taxonomy): domain Eukaryota; kingdom Metazoa; phylum Chordata; class Mammalia; order Rodentia; family Thryonomyidae; genus Thryonomys; species Thryonomys swinderianus. The sequence continues at coordinate 39,708 of PVIC010007493.1, read as the reverse complement.
GTAAGTCATTTTAGAGTTAGGATCTCATACATACTCCTGGTTTAGGCAAATAGGGATATTCATCTAAGGATTTTGAGCCTTAATTTCATTATGTTTCAGACTATACCTATTTTTCAGCTTCCTGGTGAGACTTAACAATGCCCTTTATAATTTTACCACTTACTAGTTTGGCAAATGTTGTTATGTTCTAGAATATTATTGTGCTGTTGACAGTGTAGTGTATGACACCTCAAAATATGACTACGCAAGACCAGAATGAGTCACCACCAAAATATACCTCACTGGCATAAGGATTACCTTGGGTATCTATATGGAGAAGTGTCAGATACAGAGTCTTGAAAACTGAGTAAAGGGACACTCTAGGAAGTAAATTTACATCTGTAAAGGAAAACGTCATTTTCAAGTGTGTGTCCTACTCTGTGCAGGAAGGGAAGGATGACTGAAAATATCACTGTAAAAAGAATCAATTTAAATATGCATAGCAAACCTTACTCTTGCTTACTGTACTTTTCTGGGATTACTTCCCATATCCAGCGTTTTCCATATCTTCCTTTTTTCACTGGACCGTCTTATTTAAGCCCACATTCAGAGCAACTCTGAGATTTACAAAATTCTCCTAGTATTTCCCATATTTACATAAGACATACATGTCATTAAGAAAAATGAATTATTCAGGAAAATTATTTATTTTCCCTTATTGCCTAAAATTTTTTTTTTTTTTTTTTTGAGACAGGGTCTCGCTTTGTAGTTCAGGCCGGCCCTGAGCTCACTATGTAGCCCAGGCAAGCCTCGAACTCAGCAATCCTCCTGTGTCTGCCTCCTGAGTGCTGGGATTACAGGTGTTAGCCACCACACCCAGCTAAATTTTCTTATTTTTAAATCAGGGAAATTTGTATCTATCTCACACATCTTTGCTTTCTTTTGAGAAGTAATTAAGTTAATGTCTGCAAAGTAGTTATAATAGTGACTATTAAAAATGTTAGCTGTCATTATTAATGTGAACTTTTCTTAGAGTACTTAATTCCTAGCAATAGTTGATTCAATGGTGACTACTGAGGTATTATTATTATTATTATTATTATTATTATTATTATTATTATTATTATTACTAGGAACATGGAAATATAGAGATTTCTATATGCAGAGCAGGGTCTAATAAATGAGATAGAAAGGTTTGCTGCTACATAAAGAAATATCTGGGTAGGGCCAGGGATTTAGGTCAGTGGTTCCAATGTCTGCCTAGCAAGTGCAAGGTCCCAAGTTTTCCCAGTACCACATACCACAGTGCCAGTCATGGAGGCTCACGCCTGTAATCCTAGCACTCGGGAGGGAGAAGCAGGAGGACTGCTGAGTTTAAGACCAGCCTGAGCTACATAGTGAGTTCAGGGCCAGCCTGAACTACAAAACACTGTCTCAAAAAAAAAAAAAAAAAAAGGAAATATCTGGATAGTGGTAATATGTGGGCCATGTGTTAGAGGATGAGGCATATGAAGAAACCTTTCTGTTGACTTGTGATTATTTTAGTAAATTAAAATTTCAGCTGAAGCCATTACATAACAATAATCAAGCACCATTCATGTCCTTAAAAAATTAGCTTAATATTATAAATGGGCTACTTATGTATTATTACATGCTTACACTATATAGATAGAATTTTACAGAATTATAAATCCCATCCACTCATCTTATTCATTTCTACTGAAACTTGTGTTGGTTCTATAGCAGAAATATAGAATTATTTGTGCCTGCAATGTTCTTGCAAAGTTCATTCTCCCTCACAAAGAAAGGGTATTTCAAGACATTGTTTAAAGAGGAAAGAGAAGTCTGGTCAGTAAGTGGTTGATTTAAAGAAAATAAGGCCTCGTGTCAGACACAGGATTTTAGTTGCCAAAGTGCATTCTTGTAGTAATCTCCTTGAAAACACACACATGCACAGAATGTAAGGAATATTGAATGACTTTTGTAGAGACCATTGGCTTTGATTGAGCTTCTCCATAAAGCCAGCAGACCAAGCCAAAATGAAGTTATTTATGCTAAAGTTCCATGTCAAAGTCAAAATTAAGTTCTCTCTCCATCTTGCCAGAATGGCAGAGATGGAAAAATAGTATTACTACATCCTCAAACAGGTCAATTTTAGCTATGGCAATGAAGAAAAGGCCTCTGTGTTACCCTTTACAGGGAAGCAAGTTTGAAATGGCCAGTCAGGCTTTTGTTCTCTGCTCTATTCTCTTCTTCTCTTTTCTCCCTGTAGAGCCAAACTCCTACGCTCACCTCATCAGGAAATCCACTCTGTTTTATGAAGGAAGGTGTTATCTGACTCCTGAATTGCAAATACAAGTCAATTAAGTTCTTTAGCTTTGTTGTACTCTTGTCTTTTGAAAGCAGGAATATGAAATTGTTATATGCATAATTCACTCCTAGTTAGATTCAACCAAGTAAAACAAAAAATTTATCAAAATATGAGTAAGTCACAGAGAGAGAGAGAGAGAGAGAGAGAGAGAGAGAGAGAGACTGTAATTCAAACTGGTATTGGTATTGTGAAGACTGAAAATAGAGAAAATAAGTAAATTATTTAACTGCCAAGACTCGATGAATTGTCTTGTGTAGATGATGATCCAGAAAGGAACAGTACTTCCTAATGTGGGAGTATAAACAGATGGACACTGTTGAGTCCATGTGAAAAAGGAAAGATAAGGTCTGAGAGAAGATTAGGGGTAACAGTATTTTCTGTTTTTTTTAAAATTACATTTAGAATCTACGTAATATTTGAGATAGTTCTTACTTGCATGATGTACACGTTGTCTATATTTTTCCTTGAACTTGAGTATTTAATTCAATGTAAGGTTGTAATTATTTAGTCATCATGTGCAGAAAAAATATTCTATCTTCCCTAAATTACTGCTCCTTATTTTTACATTCTAACGCTATTTATTATAAGTTGAAAACTGATAATTATATAAATTATTTTCTCTCTACTAGTAATATTAATATCTTTCTCCCTTTGGAAAAAACACTAATGGGGGTGGGGATTTAGGTCAGTGGTTCCAGCACCTTCCTTGCAAGTGCAAGGTCCTAGGTTCAATCCCAAGTAACAACATATTATAATGCTGGGTGTGGTGATTCACACCCACCAGCAATAAGTACAGCACATTACAATGTCCAGCATGGTGGCTCCAACTCAACTCTCAGGAGGGAGAGAGAAGAGGATGGCTGTGAGTTCAAGGCTTGCCTGGACTACATAGTGAGCTCAAGGCCAGTTTGAACTATTGTTGTACTGTCCAGAACTATGGATGACTTACTAGGATTTAGGATTTACTTGGATTTACAGACATCTGTCCTGCCCTGCCCTGCATTATCAACTACTGGGATTATTTTGGACATATGCCCTGGCCTGTGGGATATTAAATTACAAGGATTATTGTACTATGATTAGTGGTTTTAAGACTTACTCAGATTTAAGGGTGTTTGCCCTGCCCTACGAGATTTTGGACTACAGGGGTTATTGTGGATAACTGCCCTTTTTACGCATGCTAGGATTATGGGTGTGAAGGTTTGGTACCAAATAAAGATGTGGGGAGTTTGGGGCTTTGGACCCTTTTTGGTTGTGTGACAGTTGGCATTTTCCTGCTGCTGCTCAGAGTGTCAAGAGTTGAGCCTGGGCTCAGCTTTTCCTCAAGGTTCCAATTTTGTTGTTTGTGGGTTGTTAATCCTTTTGCTGTGGGACTCAGAGGGGACTGGAGCTTGCCACACATTGTATGGCTGATATGAAAAAGGAACCTTCAGGGGTGGGGATGTAGCTCAAGTGGTACCACACCGACCTGGGAAGCACAAAGACCAGAATTTGATCCTCAGTACCTCCAAAAAAAGAGAACCTATACACACACACACACACACACACTCACACACACACAAATTATCCATTTATATATATGTGTGTGTTACATATATATAATATGTGTGTTACATATCTAGTCCCTGATGAAACTTATACATATGAAATCTGTATTTATGCCTTTCTAGTGACTTTGGCACATATATTTCACATGACAATTTCCCAGAAAATTATCGACTCATATGAAGCCACTAGAGTTGCTTTTACCAATATATTACAAACTCATAAGTTAAATGACTCAGATGACATCTCACCATCAAGAACATTATATCTTCCTGATGTAAGCGAGGAGTTCTTAGCTGCTTCAGTCATCGATCTTTGAGATTCCATAAGCCTTTCACTGAAATTTCAGATGCTGATACACAACAAAATTAGTAAGTCAGTAAGGATATCTGACTATTTTCTCATAAATGCATATGTTGCTCTATTTTCAGAAGTGAGAACTTTAATGACTAAGATTCTGGGTGATTGTAACTCATTTTTTTTTAAGTAAAAACCTACTTGAAACAATATTCCAAAACTACCTTTGAAAATAATTAGGTTCTGACTCAAATTGGAGTGGCTCGTATTTTTACCTTGTCAAAAAAGAGGAAAACTGGCATCAATGACAAGAGAAGCATAAACATTACATCTTTGGCAAAGTACAGTTTAAATATTTAGAGAATTATGATTCATAATTCAAAAAAACATAATGATATATCACCATTTCCAGGCCAGTATCTAGGCAAACAATCTTCCTACTCATATAACTTTGATTATAGTCTGTCTTTTGTGTAAATTGTTAACATTTAATAAATTAAATCATGAATGTTAATAATTAATCTAGAACGTTTTAGTCACATTTTTATATCATACTTTATATCAAGACTAGAAAAAATTTATATTTTAATAATTCATAAATCATTTTTGTACTATATTAGGCATCATAAATGAAAATAATATTGATTTTTTAAATGAGTCTTATGAAATAGCATACATTCAGCAGTGATATGCTAATGTACCCTGTAATGTCTATAAGCATCATATATACATATATATATATGTATATATAGGTTTGTGAAATGGATTAATGATCACTAATTTTTCTGACACAATAATAAGGTAAGCCCAAATGTAATGTAAAATTGGTCAGATACAAAAATGTTTTCTTTAAAAATTTTAGTTGAGTTTGGTATGTGGCTCACGCCTATAATCCCAGCACTCGGGAGGCAGAGGCAGGAGGATTGCTGAATTAGATGCTTGTCTGGGCTACATAGTGACCTCAGGGCCAGCCTGAACTACAAAGTGAGACCCTGTCTCAAAAATAAAAAAAATCTTAGTTGAAAACTCAAATTGTAAATAAAGAAGCAAATCAAAAGAAGGACAATCAAAGTAGGCAGATATTTTCAAGCAGCAAAAGGATCAAGAGATGGGGGGAGCTGAGAAGAAAGGAAGAGAAAAGGGTTAAAAAAAGAGTTAAGATGTGTCATATGTACAAACACTCCATAAGGAATGTGAACACTATGTACTACAATCATATACTAATTAAAATAAAATACAATAATGATATAAATACTAATTATATCTGCTTTTTTGAAACTGGGTTCTCATATTTAGAACAATTTTTAAATGAATTATTTTATAGGCCCTTAACAGTTATAGAAAAAACTAGACTCGGGGACATCTAGAGATTAGAAGATACTACATTTTGTGTTTCTTTATCATGAAAGAGAAAGTATTTTAGTTTCTATAAACTTATAACTGCCTAATTCCCTTCCAATAAACCAGTAGTGGAAATTTTCATTCTTCTGTTATTATTTGATTGAAGATAAGATCCTTACAGTTATTACCCATTTTAACTCCAAAACTTGCACATAATGTTTATTATCTTAATGACATTTATCTAGCTGGGAATCCTTGTGTTTCTTTTTTTGTTTTGTTTTTGATACACGGTCTCTCTTTATAGTTCAAGCTGGCCCTGAGCTCACTATGTAGCCCAGGCAAGCCTCGAACTCACAGCAACCTTCCTGCATCTGCCTCCCAAATGCAGCGATTACAGGTGTGAGCCACCATACCCGGCCTTGTGTTTCTCAGTAGGTCCAATTTCAAGGTCGAAAGAGAAGTGACTGAACCTTGTATTAAGTCAGGTTTCCATGACTGTGACAAAATAGCTGAGATCTTCAACTTAAAAAGAGGCAAGTTTTCTTTTAGTTTATAATTTTGGCTTAGGGTTTTATTTGGTTGGCTGATTGCCTTTGCACCTCTGGTAAGGTAGCGCGCAGTGGCATAAACATGGCAGAATAGGCTGTTCACATCATGGGAACCAGAAAACAAAGTCAGAGATCGGGGCTCAGGTTCTAATATCCCCTTCAGTACCAGCACCTAGGGACCTGGCATCTTCACTCCACCATCTTCCAGGGGCACTGCGGACTGCTGATGACGTCTTTAAAGTATGGGCTTTTAGGGGATCAATCACAAACCGTAGCCGATTTTAGTCCTCACATTTCTAAAAACCCATAGTGATAAATAATCACAATTTCCTACCACGTTTGATTTCTTCAGAAGCATTTTTCTTTTTCTTACAAAAGGTTTCTTTTAGTGAAGCAAGCATATTTTATAATTAAAGAGATTTTTTTAGAAAAGATTTCTGTAAACATTACATGTTCTTTGGGGCTGGGGATTTAGCTCAAGTGGTACCGCACCAACCTTGGATGCACAAGGGCCTGAGTTCAATCCCCAGTACTGAAAAAAAAAAAAAAATCATGTTCTTTTACTTTGGGACTGTGTATAACAAGTCTCTCTTTTGGCCAGTACACTCAGGTAAAATCATGTGTTTTCCTTAAGGAAAAGTAGTTATGTTTGGTCACTTCCACTTATTTTCCATTACAAAAATTTGAGATAATTACATGGAAGTGTCCTTGCAATACCAGAGATCAAACCCAGGCCCTTGTACTTCCAAAGTAGGCACAGTACCATGTGTGCTAAATCCCTAGCCCATAGAGCTCTAACTGTATGTTCCTTTACAGAGCCTTTCTTACCACTGAAAATTGGAGCAGGAGATGTCAAATACGTGACTTTATTTCTGCAGTTGTTTGTTTTACCGTCTCCAGCAGATCAGTGAAATGTTTACTAACGTAATGAAGCAAGTGATTTTTATTGGAAAGATGTGAAAAATAGGAGAAAGATGTTTTTTACCCTCTTCTCTCTTGTTCCTACCTCTGTGCTCACACTGTAAAACAATGGGTGGATAGTAAAGAAGATAGGAGAGATAGGTATTTTTCCCTCCTGGAGATTTTCCAGCCTATTGTTCCTGTTACCATACTTTTAGGGAAGGCTCTGTCTGGGGGGATGGAGAGAATGCTCAAAGGATGAGGCTCAGTCACATGTCACAGTATGACAATCAAATAGCATGTTGTGAAGGGCAGAAAAAGAGGCTTTAATCAGCATGGCCATTCTGGGGAGGAACAGATAAAGAGGTTCAGGGACCTCCGATCTGTCTATGAGGAGCTGATAGCTATATTTAGGTTTCATAGAAAAAGAGGAACAAAGGCAAAGCTTGGGGGCTGACAGGGTGGGGTATGGAATCTTGCTAATCATTATCTCAGAACTGGTCCAGTGAAGCTGTGAAGAAGCCAGCATTGCTTGAGGGGGCAGTTCCATTCCCAGTGTGAGATGATAGTTTTGCTTTAGGGCACAGACTCCATTTAGTCATGGGGTAATTGCTACTGCTGACGGAAGGGGGAAGGCAATCTGATTACGGGTTTGAGACTGGGAGACAAACAATAAGCCTCTAAAATGGAGATCAGAATAATCCAAGTAGGCCCAGGCAACAGTAAGAAGGCTCTCAGATCTGGCCTGGGCAGAAGAATCCTGTTCTACTGTTAGAAACCCAGCTAAGAAAAAGGATACCTAGATTGTTTCAAAAGAAAAATGCTTGGGTAAACTGAGATAAACTCAGAGAAGGTAGAATGCAAGCTGACTTCAGAAACGTAGCTAAAAGTAGCAACCGTATTATTTCATTATCTCATATTTGCATGTCCATCAAAATACCTCAACAAAATATGTATAAAGCAAGCTCTTTTTAATGAACCATTCAGAATCGCCTCCCCAGTGCAGTGTCCCCAAACTTCCTAAATTGTCATATCCAGGATCAGAAACACAGAGGAAAAGAGAGAATTAGTTACATCTTATTTTGTTTTCAATGTTTGTAATTGACAAAAAGACGTTTTGGTCCTTTGTCAATCAGAGATACGATTCCTGGACCCCACAGTTGAGGCAAATGTAGATCGTGAGGGACAAAATAGGGTTAGTTTGACCACTAGTCTTTCTTTACTTTTTTTTGAGAAGAAAATTAGCTGATAGAGCTTACAATTTCGAGCAGATACCATAGAGATTTTCACTTATTTTCTTGTTTAATCAACCTCTTGGTGCTATTGTCAGAATAGAAGAGAAGAGAGAAGAAAGAAGAGGAGAGGAGGGGAGAAAAGAGGAGAACAGAGAAGAGGAGAGGGAAGAAGAGATGAGAAGTCAAGTCTATGATGTTGAATGTTCTGTACCTTTTAGCAGGAAAGGCTGAATCTTGATTTGTCTGAGTTCCATGAAACAGGGATTGATGATTACTGATCCTTTTAAATTTCCACCTTTTAAAAAAGTAATCCTTTTTTGCTTTTATTGTTTAGATCATAAGTGGTCAGTTCAAGAATTAGAATGAAAAATTTGTAGACACTTTATAAATATCAAAGAAGAAAAGATTTTGACTAATATTCTAAATATAGAAAATATTCAACAAATGTATCCAAAAGCAGTTTTAATCTTCACAGAAATAAGCACAGATTACTTTTAAGATTTGTACCTAAAGAATACTGAAGAAATTGTTGGCTATCAGCTTTTCTTTCAAAATTATTATAGTTTTAATCAGTTTAAATTAGTACATGAAACAGAAACCACAAAAAATCCAAGAATATGTGTATAACATCTTTAAATTTTAACTGGGCTGAGAGGAACTATGTTTCTCTTGAATTCCTAAAAGGCAGCTCTTAAAAATGGTTTGGAATGCCAGGCGTTGTGGCTTATGTTTGTAATCCCAGAACTCACTCATGAGGCAGAGGCAGGAGGATTGGTGGGTTCAAGGCTTGCCTGGGCTACATAGTGACCTCAGGGCCAGGCTGAACCACAAAGCGAGACCCTGTCTCAAACACAAACACAAAAACAAACAAACAAAAAATGACTTGCAATAAGCCATTTCATTATATACACAATTCTTTTCCAGAGGAATTTAACAAGTCTAGAGATTTGTGCTTATCAAACCCTTATCCAGTTTTCCAAACTACTACTAATTTTTTAGAGGGTAGGCAGTAGAAATGTCCTTGTATCAATACTCACCAGAATTTTTTTCTCTAAACAATTTATTTTTAAGGCAAAATCATGCATTTTCTAAATTGATTTTTTTAATTTAAAAAGTGTCATGGTAAAACCCCAAGAAGAATAAAAATATCCATGGGTTTTTTTTTTGCCAATTAATAACAATTATATTATTGAACATTATCAGTTATACATATGTAAAGCAGGAGTAAAGTAGCTACCAGGTCTGGGCATAGTTTTATAAAAATGTAGAGAGAAAGCTAATTAATTATTATTATTATTTTTTTTTTTTTTGGTGAAAGAGGGCCCCCTGAGAGTCTGATCCTTAACTTCAGGAGAACGTGCAACCCCAAGGCTAGAAGGCCTTTGCTTGCCCGCAGCAGGCAGGCTCTCTCAGGCTTCCTCAGCTCTCAGGGAAACCCGAGACACCCCGATGGGGGCGCTGCTGCCCGGCGGTCTCCCACCGGCCGGTCAGTGAGCTGGGCTGGGAGGGCCGCTTCCGCCCGAGCGACCTTCGCGCCGCAGTCACCGGGTCAGTGGAAGGGAAGGCGGGAAGGAGTGACCAAGGAGCGCGTGAATGAACTTCCTACGCAGGACTCGCCTCGCAGTTGCCAAGAGGCCGCAGAACGTCACGCTTCCGCGTCAGGATTCTAATGAAAGGAGGGAAAAGAAACCCAAGGCTGTTCGGGAACAATGCGTCCGACGGGAAAAATATCCATGTTTCCCACTATTTTCATATTTAAATTTAGAAAACTGGTCAGCATCCTTCGAAAACAAACCCTCTTTATCTCTTTTTGTTGTACAATATTATGTTTCTAAGCATTGGAGCAGAGAACATGGTGTCCAGAATACGGCCCTGGGATATGCTGGGTATTTGGAAATTAAAGAGTTGGGAAAGGCCTCAGAAACAAAGTTTGCCTGACCTCCTCCTGTCCTTATTTTCCCTTCTCAGTTCCTCTCTCCCTAACTTAGGCCACAGAAATAAGCATTCCTGTCTTTTAAAGGAAGTTATAATACGTAGAAGTAGTCTTTCTCTGCCTTTCCTTCCCTAAAAGCAAGACACCAGGCCCTTTTGTAATAAGTGCCCCTACTCTGTTCGAGACCAGGATTTCAGGTTAGGGTTAGGTAGAGAGGCCCAGAAGACTGTAGAACTTGGTCATGCTGAGTTTACCATCAGTATATTATATCATTTTTCTGGTACAGTAATAATTCTTTCATCATACTTAATATAAAAATGCATTTCTACCTCAGTTTTAAATTTTCATTCCTGAAATTGCTATCACCTAAACCTTTGTTAAAGGAATATGTTATGTTCTCCTCTTATTAATTTGCCCTTATGGATGGATATGGACTCTTGTAATGAGCACAAAGATACTGTATTTTCACCTCTTCCCAACAATCTAATTAAATTATCTGACAGGAATTTGTTGCTACACTTCTATGAATGCACAAATGTATATCACTTGACCATGTTTCAGTAGTTGGGTTTGAGAACAGTGTATCTCTTCTTCCTTTAACTGCTAAGATTGGAGTGAGTAATATTCAGATTTTTTTTTTTTTTGCACTGGAAATCGAATTCAGAGCTTCATGCTTGCTAGAACAGTACTGTACTGCTGAGCTACATCCTTATTTGGATGTTTCTTAAAAGGTCTTTTTCTGTAGATAATTCATATTTCTAGACATTTTCAACATTCTGTATAAGCTGTTTACTAAAAATATATTGCACAAAAGGGAAGTGAAGCTCAAGCTATGCACACACATTATATATCTAATAGAATATTATTAATAATGCATCTTCATTTCCAAAATAATAAGTAATAATAGGGAATAGATAAGTAGACAAGGATATGAAAAATGTAATTTCAAAACTCTTTTTATATTTAATAAAAGTATGAGATATAGTTTGTATTCAAATGTGAAGCTCTGTTAACATTTATTAATGGTAGCAGCCTTCCAAGTAAGTAGTTTTTAAACTATGTATTTTAAAAGCTTCTGAGCACATACACAAAAAATTCAGTTTTGTATTTTATCGCTACTTTAAAATGTCTCTGTACTAGTTTTCCTTTGGGTTGTCATTTATCCAGAGGCAGAAATCATGACAAATTATCCAATTCCACAAAACCAAAGTTAGTCCACGATTTTCTATTCAATCGAAGACACAATTCATCTATAAAGTGTTCTCATTGTGTTTTGTGTAGAGAAATAAACTAATATGTCACAAATATACTGCAGTTATTTGCCATTTCTTCTTGTTTCTGCAGCAAGAGAAGGAGGGAGAGAGTTAACATTTATTTACTTGTCAAACTGGACAAAATTCTTCAAAAAGAAAAATTATATGCTACCTCAACCACTGTAGCAATTTGAGCTATCTAAAAGAGAAAAAAAGATGGATATCTGTTTAGTCACTTTATTTTTTTATTCAGTTGGTGGCACTTTTTTTCCTACACATGTCCTTCTCTTAAAATTAGAGGGTAATTTTAGAACCACTTCACAGTATTTCTTGAAAAACTAATATTCTCTGGGAGACTCTTTTCCACTCTTGAAATATGAGAGTACTGGTTATGTTTGGAGGTATTGGAATAACAGTTACATTCTAATTAAGTGCTTTATAGTGAAGTGATGTTTTTTATGCCTCCAGGATGGACCTACAAAGAATATGTAGATGGATAATTCACCTGATAAACCAAGAAGAGGAGAATTGTTTTTGGCTTTAGAATGCATAATACTGCACTCACTTTTTAAAAAATCAATTAGTTGTATATTGTTTCAAATTTAATGTATTGCTTCTTTAGATAGTATGAAGAGCAGCATATTGCCTTTCTTTAAAGTGTTTATTTTTCTGATGTTGAGAATAAGTAAAAATATTTGCATGGGGAATACAGTATCTCTGATAGCCAACAATAATGATGAAACTTTATAAAGAGGAACTCTTTTGAGTTCAGTGAAACTTCTTGGATCTATAGGAAAATGTCCTTTTCTTCAAATTAAAAATTTGAATATCTTTAACATTCTATATAATTTACATTTCTTTTACCAGATATCAAGCTATATTAATGATACCTTTTCTTCCGGATTGCTCTGAATAGGTGCAGACATATCTGTTAATGGTCCAATACTGTTCTGAGTACTTTCTTTAAAGTTTTCTCCCTTTCTGTTTCCTGTTTAAACATGAAAGATGCAGTTACATTTCATGATCTGAATTGTGGATTACTATTATCCAATCCGTACTTCCAAACTGAGTGGAAATAGAATCAGATTTTGCTTTTGGCTAATGTCAAATTTTACGTGCAAAACTGTATTATCCACAACTAACAATTTTTTTCTTTAAGTCAGAAAAACTCAGATCATGGAAATTATAACTCTAATATTAATCCTTTGGTCAGAGGGGGACAAGTTAAAATTCCTGAGCCAAGTTTATGTTACAAATTATCTTTTCTGTAAACTTTGGCCTAATTTATGTCTATTAAATTTTACAGGATTGTTACAAAAGGAAAAGGATAATGAAGAGAAAACACAACAAAAGGAAGAAACAACAAAAGAGTAACAGAAAAACTTCATGGCCTTATATGGCCTGAAATACTTATATTTCTTTAAGAAAAAGTTGGCAAATGCCTAGTGTATGCAAAAGTAGGACTATATACAGAACACAAAGTGTTTCTTGGAATTCTCTAATTTTCAGTTCTTACTTAAAAATGTAAGCCGTAGGCTCACCATGTATCACTGCTCTCTTGTTCCTAGTTCCCTTTTGAGTTCATGAAGATAATTTCATCTCCTACAGTATAAATTAAGAGTACTCTAAAACAGAATGTGCTCTGGGCACTAGAAAGGAAGCACATTGTTATGCATGTAACCAAATGAATTTAAATATGATTAATATCTCCTCTACATTTTCACTTCTCTGTGTTTATCAATGTTATGGTCTTTGTGATTTATTTCATTCACTTAAACCAGAAAATATTAATAACTAACTGTAAATAAGATAAAATGTCTCCCCTCAGGTATTTACAGTTTGAAAGTGAAGAAGAAAATTAAATAGACTTTCAAATACACTGTTGTAACAGCTGCATACTACTATGTAACATATAGTAGGTGATGGGACCAAATTTAATTATTACATGTGCTGGCAGGTATTTAAGAGACTTCTACTTGGCATTCTGGAGACATTCTTGAAATTGTTCAGATTAGGAGAAAAATAGAAAATATAGTTTATGTAAAAATACAAGTGTAATAATTAAATGGTCTATTCTAGAGTGAACATATAGTATGTCATTAGGAACCTGCCCTGTATTATGTACATTTCTAGCTTCATAGATTCTTTAATTGGAGTACTGTGTTCATCATTCCAACATTGTCAAGAGAATTATAAACTTCTACTAGTTGTAGCCTCTTATGGCAGAGAGAGGGAGAGAGGGAGGGGGGAACATAGCATGTATTTTCATGACAGAAAATCTTTAGGTGATTTGAGAAGCCCCTTAAAGTAGAAACCAATTGTTCTATTTGAAAGTAGGGCTCACTGGCTGTGTCACTTTGCACTTACAAGCCACTGCAGTTTCTTCTGTTAGTGAGTAAATGGTCAGCCGTGCAGGTCTTGTCAATAGTAACAAGACATTTTGGACTGGGGACCCTGGAGACCAAAGACTAGAATTTTAGTATTTTTCTGGTAGGTACAATTTTACCTACTTGAAAATGAAAACTAAATACTGTCTTAGGTTTCAGTGTGCTTGCTATAGATGTACTGTGTAAATTTAGGTACAATTAGCCACATATAACTATTTAAATGAAGTGATATTAACAACACTTCACCATATAGGGCAAATTTTAAATGCTTCATGGTCACATGTAGCTATTGAGTATTGCTATGCAGATATAGGCAGTTTCTACTATCAGAGACAGCTCTCCTATCCCCGTTGATCACTGGAAAGTCATATTTATTAAGTTCTGCAAAAGAGATCTGGGTATATTTGTCATATACCCATTCAGACAACTTCTTTTTTTTTTTACTTTTATAATTATTATACTTATTGATATTTTTAAATATTTTTTCCTTTTGGGTTTATTGGTACATTTTATACATACATATTACATTCAACATTGAGAATTTATACCAGATGTCATTTTCTGTTTTCTTATTTTCATTTTTTTATGTTGATCATAAATTTTTCCTCTTTTGTTAATTACAGTACTCCTACTCTTTGGAGTGGTGTATGCAGTCAAGGAAAAATAGCCAAGGACCAAATTATTTTTTTAAAAATTGAAATAATCATATGATGTTATTTGATGCTTTCTCAAATTTTACTGGCATCTCATAGTAATATGAACCACACATCTGCAAAATTATTGTAGACATATTTTTTCTGTCTTTGAATTCTAATGCTCTTTTTTTCCTTTGTAAATATAAGGTTTGGTAAACAAGACTTTGAAGATACTTTCCAAGTTGATATAAACATACATAGACAAATATATACAAATACATATACATGTGTTTCTTGGATTAACACTCATGAATAAGAAGTTAAAATTTGGGCCAGAGGGTTAGCTCAGTAGTTCTGGCACCTGCCTCGCAAGCGCAAGGTCCTGAGTTCAATCCCTGGAAGCCACATACAATGCTGGGCGTGGAGACTCATGCCCACCAACAATCAATACCACATACCACAGTGCCAGGCGTGGTGGCTCACGCCTGTAATCCCAGCACTTGGAAAACAGAGACAGGCGGATTGCTGAGTTCGTGGCTTGCCTAGGCTACATAGGGAGCTCAGAGCCAGCCTGAACTACAAAGCGAGACCCTGTCTCAAAAAAAAAAAAAAGTTAAAACTTTGTGTGTACTAACTCAAGTACCTAAGTATTATATAGTTCTACTAATGAGCTCTGTGAGTCTTCACTTAACAATCTGTAAAGATATGCCATTAAAGTGACTGCAAACAAATTATTCAGTTTCTTTATGGATGAGTTATGTGTTTTGTTTTATAATTTAAGATGACATAGTGAGTGATTTTTTTCTTTAATACAGGAAACAATTTTATTGTCTAAAAAAATTATATGTGAGATAAACGTCCACTTTGGTTGAGTACAGCAGTATTATTATTGTTATTTATATCTATTTATGAACATATTAATTGAATATATTAATGTGATTCTCTGTGATATTTCTATACACATGTAAACATTAATCATATCCATCCAGTCTTTATTATTAAATGTATAAAAATTAATGTAAGTTTAATCATTTGAGGTACAAATTCATTCACAGTAATTTCCATGTTATTTTGTGCAGTATTAATTGCTGTCAACAAAGTGCATTTCACTTGGGATTAATTCATTTCTTAGAATGGACTTTGAAATATTTGAACTCCTGGAAATATTCTGCAAAACTTGTATTTGCATATGTACTGTAAAAGTTTATATCTTTTACCCTTTGAATGAAGTTAACTATTTTTAAAAATTTCACCCCTACAATTTCACTGCCCTAAATCCGGGACTATGCACCTCTTCTTTTGTACTAATTGGTCTGTTGGACGATGGCTGGTTACCGTACAGGGCTGCACTTATATAATCATTAGAGAGCTCCAGGGGCTATCAAAACTACCAGGCAGAGATGGATAGAAGCATTTGATATGATTATCATGTCAACTCCCTGCAGTAGCTCAACTGTGAACTGTTTATCAGATGAACAACTTTCTCTATTGCCTGCTCCTGCTGGGAAAATTCATGTCTTCCCATTCTTTATTTTAAGCTCAAAAAATGTTTTTGTCTTTGGAATGTTCTTTCTTATCCCTTCTCACCTAAATCCTACTCATTTTATATAATTAGATACAGGAGCCCCTTCCCTTTTTTTAGGATTCCTGCACAATATGGATGAATATGTTTATTTTCTTTAATATCTGTGGCTACCTCTATTATAATCACTACAATCTATGTGTCTAGTTTAATCTTTTTTTTTTTTTTTTTTTTTTTTTTTTTTTTTTTTTTTTTTTTTTTTTTTTTTTTTTGAGACAGGGTCTCGCTTTGTAGTTCAGGCTGGCCCTGAGCTCACTATGTAGCTCAGGCAAGCCTTGAACTCAGCAATCCTCCTGTCTCTGCCTCCCAAGTGCTGGGATTACAGGTGTGAGCCACCACGCCGGAATCCAGTTTAATCTTTGTGATGTGTTTGTGTGCCTGATGATTCAATTGATGCTGAACTTCTTGAGACTATAACCTTTACTACTGATTTTTATATCCTGCATAGGTGGCACAGAGTCTCAAACATCTTGGATCTTTAGACATTTTTAACATGAAATAATTATGACTCATTAGTTCATCTGAGTTAGTTACTTTCTCATCAGTGAGATACAATACCAGCACACCACTGTGAAGGATGAAAGTTGTATTCTAGTTCACAGTTTGTGAGGTTGGAGTTCACAGCTGACTCTGAGACAGGGCAACATGGCGGAAGGCTATAGCAGAAGGAAAAGAACTCGTGGACTGACAGAAGGAGGCAGAGAACAATCAAGAAGGAAGAACGGAGACACACCCTTCTGTACCACAGCCCTCACAGCCACATCATTTAAGCAGGTGTGAGCTCACCAAACCACTTTTAGCTATGAACCCCACAGAGTATTAATCCAGAGGAGTATCACAACCCCAAGATCCAGTCACCTGCAAAAACTAACCTAGGAGCACATGAGCCTTTGTGAGGATACCTAGATATAAACCAAAACATCAGTAATGCTCTTAGCGCTTTGAAATGTTTCCTATGAAACTTCCTCCAGTAGTTCACTACTTAAAAAATATGGAAGAGAAAAATAGTGTGGATAGACTGGAGGGAATGAAATTTTAATTGCCATAAGTATTAGAAAAATAATATTTATATATTCCTACTATTTTTACTTCTTAACTCTGGTATTTAGTGACAGATAGCCACATTTCTTCACGTGGAAGCCCTTTAGTTCATTAATGAGTTTCCTATATTTAACACTGAGGAAGTCCCCTGTTTTCTTACAGTTATATGGCATGTTCCCTTGACCATGAAGCAACTCTTATATTTGGAATCACTTTTTAAGTGTTAATTCTCCAAAGTGAAATGTTGCTCATACACATTACCACCCCCCTTTATCTGTTTTTAAATTTTTCTTTACTGTTTTATTATTTTGGTAGGCTTTAGGGAAAATGCACATCTTTTCTTGCTGTTGAAACTTGAGTGTCTCTGTAATATCCAGTACTCACGTAAACATAATTGACCTTGAGAAGATATAATCAGTGAATTAGAATTATGATCCTTTGTCATGTTTTTGAAAAGTAATAAAAACTCAGAGTATGTTTAATTACACTAACACAGATTTTCCTTATGTCCCTCTATTTGAACTCCTACAAACTTAAAAATTTAAACCCCTAATCTTTTGATGTAGTAAATTGCTTAAGCAAGAAAATAGCTGCATGGCTAGGCCTTGATCTGCTTATTGGCATTTGGCTTTGTAGACACAAATACTAAGCTAAGATTTAAGAAAGCTATGTTCGGGATCAAGTCTGCCTCTTAGCAGGATAACCTTGGAGCTTCTAGTCCCTCTCCTCTCCAGAGCCTTATCTGTACTATTGGGCTTATCTATTATGAAATGACTATGGGGGCTAAGATCTTGTAATTGACTCTGCAAGTTTATTTCTTTATGCTTTAGTGTATGAGTTCTGCTTTCAATTCCTCAGGTAAATAAATCATAGTCTAATAAATTATTAGGAAAATCATTCTAATTTTACTTGCTATTGGAGAGATAATCCATTGATGTAGTGATACATATCAGTTAGATTATAGACTAGCTGGCAACACCGCACACCCTCTGCTAGATCAGATTAAGTTCCCAATATAATAAACTAATAAAAATTTTATCAAAAATGAGTTAATCACACCGAGTGCTGACAGATGAAGCCAATACTAGGTTAGCTTTACTTGGTCAACATCAGTCCCAAAGGGGTCATATTCTCAGCAGTGGGAAGGAGGAGTGTCTCTCTCTCTGTCATAAAATTAGCTTCTTAGTATAGACAAACTTTTAAATATTTACATGCTTTTCATGTCTCCCAGCATTGTAGAAGAGATTGCACATAGCTTATTGTATTTGGCCTGACTCAGTTCCGGCTGCTATCACTGAATACCATCGACTAGATAGCTTAAACCACAAGAGTTTCTCACAGTTCTAGAGGTGGGGATACTCAGTACCAAGGTGCCAGGATGATTCTTTCAAATACTATTACATTTGTGGTTAAAATTTAAATGTATGAATTTACTGGGAAGAGCACAAACATTTAGTTACTATCAGGTATTTCTTGCTTCTGGAAACAATATAGCAGATCACATCTATACGCAGAAGGAAAAGGCCAAGCTCTTTCCCACATATTTCTAGGGAATAATGTTTCTGCTTCCAGGGTATTAGTACTGTTGTCAGGGTCGAGTGGCTGAAGAGGTATTTTCTCAGGTGAAAGTCCCAAAGAAAAGAAAGTGTGTGGGGCAGACACTGGCAACAAGGAGCTGCGGCAAAGCTCCTTTATTTTCCCAGAAGTTACAGTGCCCATTATCACATACGGAGGCATACTGAAAAACAACAGCTGTGTGACTTTATATGGCTATACTTCACATACATGGTTATTCTCCAGTTATATACATAGGCCTACTGTGCACCTGCACTAACAATGGGGGTCATGTCCCTTGGGAGTCCTCAGACTCCTACACTTTGACTGATGTATCTTGCAAAGATTCCCACAAGTGTCCTGGTATGGAACTAAGACATGCTGCTCTCACCTTTGATATCAGTCTCATCTTTGCATGTGGTAGCTCACTGTCGCTTATGCATAAGTCCAGTCACACACTGTCTAATAATATACCCATCAGTGTTTGACTACAGGTGAATAGTGGTCTTCTAAGATTATAATGGAGCTTAAAAATTCCTGTTGTCTGGGTGAGAATTGAGCTCAGTGGTTCTGGCATCTGCCTTGCAAGTGCAAGGTCCTGAATTTGATCCACCAGTAACCACATGCCACAATGCTTGGTGTGGTGACTCATGCCCATCAACAATCAGTACCATGCTCCACAGTGTGGGGAGGATTGATGTGAGTTTGAGGCTAGTCTAGGCTACATAGGAGCTCAGGGCCAGGCTGCACTACAAAAGAGAGACCCTGGGCCAGAGGATTAGCTCAGTGGTTCTGGCGCCTGCCTTGCAAGTGCAAGGTCCTGAGTTCGATCCCCGGAAACCACATACAATGCTGGGCGTGGAGACTCACGCCCACCAGCCATCAATACCACATACCACAGTGCCAGGCATGGTGGCTCACGCCTGTAATCCCAGCACTCGGGAGGCAGAGACAGGAGGATTGCTGAGTTTGTGGTGGCTTGCCTGGACTCAATAGTGAGTGCAGGGCCAGCCTGAACTACAAAGCGAGACCCTGTCTCAAAAAAAAAAAAAAAAAAAAAAAAAAGAGACCCTGTCTCAAACAAACAAAAAAAAATTGTGTCATCTATTGACATCATAGCCATTGTAATGTCCTACACAATACATGACTTATTTGGTGATGCTGGCATAGGCACAATTGTTATGCTCCTAGTGGTGGAAAAGTATAGAATACTACTACTCCACAGTGTTATTACTGCACCCAATCTTTAATATACTATAGTTCTGTTGTTATTTTAAAAAAGAAACATGTTCAGTAACACAGTGTGCCTACTCATTCCAGCAGCAGCCTCATCCACTGAATGTGTACTGCATCTTTTATTGGACCAAGATGTGGTTTTGAATGGTTGACCTATGCCATTTAGTTCTGGTTAAGTACATTCTATGATATACATATGAAAACATAGTCACTTAAAGATGCATTTTTCACAGAGTGTCTCTCTCATTAAGTGATACACAACTGCACTAAAAGCTGCTGTTTATCTGTTTCTCTCATTCATAGTAAAATAGTAGTTTTATGGCCCATTGACACATTAGTCGTAGTTGAGCTGCCCCTGACTCAGCAATTAGAGTTCAAAGTCAGCACTTCGGATGAAAACCACATCTAATAAAATTACCCTTAGGAATCCATTATACTACACATAAAATACAATGTAAAAAATTTGCAGGTACAAGTACATGTGGTAATATTTGTATATGGAAAGTGTACACCTTCAAATGGAAATTACACTCTGAACACAGTGCAACATGCCTCACTGAGAGAGACTCCCAGAAACTAATACCCACTGTGAACATAGCTAATATTTGCCCCCCTGGTTGGGATGCCCCTAGTTATGGTTATTTTATGAAAGTTAAGTAGTCACTCAAAACACTGAAGTTGGTGTGTTTTTCTTCTTATCTCTGCTTCCCTAAATATCTACATTTAAAATACTGTGTGCAGTGAAGAAGTGCACAAATGTTGAAGTGAACAGATTATGTAATTCTTCAATTATGTAAGTTGAGTATTTATTTACAGAAAGTAGAGGTGAAGGGAAAGATGTTTCAGTGGTAACTTGTTATAACAAATGATCTTTACATGTCAAAGATTTATTGACCATTCATATTATTGACAATATTTGTGGAAACCTAAATTTTTATGTTGAAAGTCAAAAGAGATACTATTTAGGTATATACGTATGTATGTATGTGTGTACATATAGATGTGTATTTTGAGACAGTTTCTTTCTGTTCAGTTCAGATTCACCTTGAACTTACTGTGTAGCCAGGTCTTTACCTCATGGTGATCATCCTGCTTCTGTGTTCCAACAGCTAGAATTATAGGTATGCAGCACCTCAGCTGGTTAGGATGTTATTTAGAGGTAAAGCCTTTAAGAATTAAGTTCAGGGCCAGTGATTTAGCTCAGTGGCTCCAGAGCCTGCCTCGCAAGCACAAGGTCCTTAGTTCAATCCCCAGTAACCACATACAATGCTGGGCATGGTGACTCACGCCCACCAGTAATCAATACCACATACAACAGTGTTGGGCGTGGTGGCTCATGCCTGTAATCCCAGCACTCGGGAGGCAGAGACAGGAGGATTGCTGAGTTCGAGGCTTGCCTGGGCTACATAGTGAGCTCAGGGCCAGCCTGAACTACAAAGCGAGACTCTGTCCAAAAAAAAAAAAAAAAAAAAAGAATTAAGTTCAGATGAGCTCACAGAAGTGGTGAGCTAAGGAAGAGAAGAGCACTACTCTCCCAGCCCATGAGTAGACACATCTGGGAAAAGCATGTGAGCTCACAGCTGCAGAGACAGTGAGGAACTTCTAAGCAAAGAAGGAGACCTTCACCACTCACTCAGTCTGCTGCTGCTACCTTGATACTTGACTTCTAAGCCTCCAGAGCTAGGAGAAGCCAGTGTCTGGTGATTTAGCCACCCAGTCTTTTGTACTTTGTTATGGCAGCTTGAGCTCACTAATACAACCTACTGTCTGTTGATACAGATTATTTAAAACCAGGAAAAGAATATCTAACTTGCTTTCACACAAATATAAATGTAATTCATGGTATACGTGCAATAGAAATCAGTGAAGAAAAAGTAGACTGGTAAATAAACTAGAGATGCTGTTATTGATATAAAATAATTAAAATTGTACCTTTCAAATACATAAAAATCAATTGTAAGGAAGATAACACCTAACTATATGAAGTGAATATTGTTCAAGTAAAATATAGGATAACTGTGTATAAAATCTGAATAGAGAAGTTTGTTAAATGAAGATATAAAAGTCCAAATCCTCAATAAAACTGATACATTTGTCTATATTAAAACAGGAATATTTTCTATTCAATAAAATCCCCATGAAGCAAACTAGTCAAGTGAAAGAGTGAGAGTAGATTATTTAAAACGCTTATAAACAAGCTAGGATCAGTATTTAAAATTTATAAGGAATTTTTATAAGTTAGCTCATAAAAAATACAATAACTAGCAGGAAAAATGGACCAAGTACTCAAGTAGGCAATTTCTAGAAGACATCAGACTGGATGGACCAATAAATAAATTGACAAGATGTTCACCTTCACTACAAATTGGTGAAATGTATGAAAAAATAACAAGGAAATAAAATTCACACCTATCAGGTTGCTAAAGTATTTTAAATTCCAAACAAATGTTGGTAAGGATATCTAGAAGGGGAATTCTTAGGCCCTATTGTTGTCTATATAAATTGCTAAAACCAATTTGTGAGCAGTTGTGTTGTTTCTAGTAAATATAAATGTGCATATTTGTAATTCAAGTGTTCTATCTATGGTTAAAAAAAGTCTCTGATATGTGAGCAAGGAAACATAAACTTAATTGTAGGGTTGTTTGTATTAAGAAAAATAATATAAACCATGCTTATTACAAGGTCTTTCTTTTACTTATGATTTCATTTATTTAATCTCCATGTTTGATGGTGTTCAATCTTCATATATTATTTTACATTCATTAAATAAATTTTGCTGGGCCAACTATAAAATAAGGCGTCACTTGGCATTAACCCAGCATCTTACAATGAATACTGGTAGGCAGGCTGCAAAGCGTGACAGAGCAGGTACATTCCTGAACTGGTGACAGTGAGTGTCAGGGGGAACTGAAAGAAAAGAAAAGGAAGCTTTTTAGAGGAGGGGTTTGATTTGCTTTGCGGCATTTTCTTCCACTAGAACCTAGTATTGCAAAGTAGATGAATTGGAAGCATGTGCAGCGTACAGCTAAATCTCAGTTGGGATTTGTAAGAGAAAAGAAAGTCTTTGGCATAGTATAAAGAATAACAACATTTGCAGGAGCTTATGCTGTGCTGGACAAATTATATTGTTATACCTACACAATTTGTTATACCTACACAGGTAAAATGTTGTTATATATGGTTTAGAGAAAATCTCTACTGTGGAAGAACAAAAATACACATGAAGATGATAGGTGTAAGACTGAGATTATGTAGCAGAAGATGGATGCTGGCCACGGCAGAAGGAATGAGAATGAACAACATGTCCATCTCCAGGTCTATCTGAAAGACCTGGTCTTAAAAAATATTTTTGAAGTAGTTGTGGCAAAATGAATGAAGTATTGGATATATGAACATACTGTCTTAGTTACTTGTCTCCCATAGCTAAGACAAGATACCCAATACCCAAAGTTAGAGGGGGGAAGGTTTATTTAGCTCAGTGTGTACAGGTTTCAGTCCATGGCTGGCTGGCTCCAAGGTAGTGGAACGTGGCAAGGGGGCATTGCAGAGGACAAACTGTTCATTGCAAGTAGAAGTCAGCAAAACCATCAAGGTATGACAACAGCTCTTTCTGTCCCTTACATCTTTTCCAGCCTATCAGGGCAGGTGGAGCTCACACCCTTAATGCTAGTGCCTTTGATCATAGCACCGCACCATGAAACAGTCGTAGTGTCACCCACTCTAGATTTAGCTGCCTCTGAAAAGGCCCTCCCTATGACTCCATGAGGCTTTGGGGGACATCTAGACACAAATGGCAAGATGTACATTTTTTTTTCCTTGATAACATCTGGTGTATTGGGAATATTCTCAGTACTTAATATTCTACATGCTGAGGGCTTAGATTTGATCCTAAGCAAGGAAAAAAAATACTATTGCAGTTATTTTTCAGTGTATCAACTTAGATCTGTTGGTACACAGCAATAGCACAAAATTACCCCATTCTATAACAATGGGTCATTTTTGAGTTTTGATTGAATTCATTTCTGTCAACTCAGTAGTAACCACACAACTAAATCTCTGACTTATATTGATCAACATTCCTTTGAATATAATTCTAAGATTAGTGTTAGAGGCAAACACAGTCTTTGGAAAGAAAAAAATAAACTGAGGATTCAGATCATGAATACATTCACTGCATATTCACATTTTTAATATGTTATAGTGAAGAAAAATATAAGTTACACAACAGAAAGATTAAGGAATATAGCTAAAACTTCCTGTTTGACAAAAAAGTGCTTTAAACTAAGCTAGCCAAGTTATTCAATTGATTTTAAAATCAATAAAGTCAAATACATTACTTCCATCTCCTTGAGTTTAGTGGTAAAATTCAAACAGGAATTTTTAGATTTAAGTAAAAGCAGAATCAGTGGAGAATGTGTAGTTTTAAAATATGTAACTTTAAAATTTTACTGTTTTCTGTGATTGCATTTCAAAGTCACTTTTTTTATTTAGAATATCTCACCATTTTCCTATCAATTATTCAATCAAATAACAGTCTCCTGTGTTGTTGAGCAGGGTTTAGAGGCCCGGAATGAGAGGGTGAAACACAGGGTCACCACACAGACTCAGGGTGGTTTCAGAAAATACTTCTGCTTTTATTAAGGGTTACACACACTTATATAGGGAACACAGAGAGGGTGTGGCTACAGGTATACATAGATGATGTGTTTGTGTCTGACTGGCTGATCTAATATGGTTAGTTCTGATTGGTTGTTTAGTCTATTTTATCTAAATGGTTAGTTTGTGGATGACTGAAGGAGTCATGACCAAAGGGAAGCAGGAGTAATCCCACCAGCTATAGGTAAGTCTCTACACATGGAAGAGAATGTGCTCAATCTCCATTATTCTTATGGGTTCTGATAGCATGCTATGAGATGTATGTGTGGTGCACTAGACCCAGCCAGGCTTGAACTTCTCCTTCATTTCCCCCTTTTGTCTTTGCATTCACCACCTCAGCCAAAAGCACCACATTATGGTGGGTCTGTTTATATCTACATGCGGCTTGTTAACCAATTTTTTTTTTTTTTTGAGACAGAGTCTCGCTTTGTAGTTCAGGCTGGCCCTGAGCTCACTGTGTAGCCCAGGCGAGCCTTGAACTCAGCAATCCTCCTGTTGCTGCCTCCCAAGTGCTGGGATTACAGGTGTGAGCCACCATGCCTGGCCTTGTTAACCAATTTTTAAAGGAAGCCTCGTACAAGGGATCTTATCCAAGCTCCTAATTTAGCCCACCTGGTGATATACCCAGTCCAGTCATTCCAGATATTACCAAAATTGATAATATCTACAGCCTGGGTGGCATTTATCATGACCACATTTAGCGTGAGTTCATGTAGCTTTGTCTTGGTTGTGGAGGATAACTGAAGCAGTGGCAGCAAACTAGAGAGATGATGATTGCAGCAATGGTGGGCAGAGGCTCCAAAGTCTCACTTAGATCTGGGGTGAAGCATCAGGTTAAATATGGGGTCAGAATCTTTCCAGTCTTCATTGAGTGTGTTGGGATCCTTATGGCTGGAAGAGATACCGAGTAGTATTGGAGAAAAAAGATGGTTCAATGCAAGATGTTATGGTCACTGTGTTATTTATTGATCTTGAGATCTTCATTTGTATGTATGAAAAAGAAAAGGGAAGGGAAACATTCTGAGAAAGGTAGGATTGAGGAGTCGGCTATGTAAGTAAGTGAAGTGTTGCTAGGAGAGAAGGAAGTATTGGTTACATGTCATCTGAAGTGGTCTTCTATCAAAATATTGATTCTTCTATAGGGTCTGTAACCTATAGCTTTGCTGCTGGAAGGAAAAAAAAAAAAAACAGGAGACTAAGACTTGAAATACTAAAAGGAAAGATAGTATTTTAGAGGATTAGGTCCAAGTGCCATGTTTCCAGTGCAGATGGTTACTGGTGGAGGAGTTTGGATCCCAGAGATTCGATGTTCTGCATTATAGGAATCAGACATTGACACAGGGACCCATTGTCCCATATGATCAACCTTTTGTAAATATACACATTATGAACCAGGGAAGGTACAATTGGAGGCATTATTGGTGAAACAGACTGAAGTAGGGGAAACCGAAGTATTCTATGTTGTGGTTTGCAGGAGCTAGGAAAAGTTTCCTTTAATGGAAGAAGGGTGGAAGGTAGAGTCATTGTCAAAGACCTGTGGCAAGGTTGAGTTCCAATCCACTGTAACAAAAATAGGGAGGTTAGGGAGAAGGAACCATCCTTGCATTTTCAAAGAAGTATGGGCCTGTGACACACTGTTGGCAATAAGAGCAGCTCAAATAAACACAACCATCATTGGCCCCAGCACAGGTTTTGGCATTCCCGAAGGGTTAAGACTTTCTGTTTGGGCACAGAGTGCCTTGAGGGCTCTCCATGTAACAGGGAGAGCCGGTGTCTTCTGCGAGGGGCCTAGCTGAGTGATAGCCTTTTCATTTTCTTGGTTGGTGGTGTAGGGTCTGACATTTCTGGCCAGAACCCACAACAGTTGATCTGCATTCTGTGGAAACATACAAGCAAACTGCTACCCAATGGTAAGTAAAGGATCAGGTCCTCTCAATATATCATGAACAAGATCTTTCCATAGTGCCAAGGTTTATAGCTGGAATCTTTTAAAGCTTTCCAGTGTTTAACTGTAGGACTTTGTTGCTTATTATCAAAGGAAAGAAAATTAAGGGTGAATAGGGCCATATGTATTTGGTCTTGAGGAGTAGGGGCTATCAAAACTTGTTCTGGGGTTTGTTGGGGTCAATTGTAACCGAACCATGTTTAGCAGGGTTCCCATCAGTAAATATCAGAGGGGCCATAGGATAGTGACTCCCCACTTGACCAGGAAACCCAGCTAGAGAGATACAGAGAAGTTCTTGTGAACCTATGAGGTAAGGAATTGTACCTAGGTCTAGAAATAAAGCAATCTCACAAAGCTCTCTTCCCAAAACCTGCAAGGCCCGCTTTCTTAATTTCATTATCATTTTACTCATGACAGTAATAGGGTTGCAGATCTTGTTGTATGGGGAAGTGGAGGTCCAGTGTAGCCATTCGATAGAGCCTTAGTCTTGCCATAGGCAAGCCGGGAGGGGGAGGCTTTAGGGATAGGATAGAAGATAATGCCTTGTACAGATTTAACGGTACCTAATCTAGTGAGAAGAGCATGTTGGAGTTCTGGATTTACAAGCTGCAAGGCCACTTGTGCTGAATCACTCATTTTCTTCATCCGAGGATGAAGAAGTTTTAGCCTCAGAAGTAAAGGAGGAAGACACTCAGAAGCAGTAAGATGGTGGTGACTATGATGGAGGCAGTCATTCTGATGTACAGTCACTTCTTCCCTTGGTATTTCAGGTGCCTGGTCCGCCATCTTGGGAGTCCTCCTTAGCAGTTTGAGCCATAAGTGAGTAATTTGATCATGGGCCTTGGCGTGTTGCAAGTTGTGTGCTGTGTGTCTTGGGTTCGCAGCAGTTCTGGAGGGCTATGCAGCTTCCATCCATGGGGAGGTGTTGGAAATAATTTTCCAGACCTCTGATAGACACTCTCAAGAGACACACATACCGTGAGTCTTTGGAAGCACCTGGAGCAGGGTGGCTTGTGTGTCCTTATCACAGCTTAAGAGATTACCCCTGCTGTGTGCACTCACCCAACCTCCCTTCACTGTTTACCAGTACACATGAGCCCCACATTTTGGGCACCAGTTGTTGTCATCGTAAGATCTCTGTGGAGAAGGGCTCAGAGGCCCAGGCCAGGAGGCTGAGGCGCAGAGTCACACACAGACTCCAGGGAGGTTTTGGAGAACACTTCCTGTATGTTTTTTTGTTTGTTTGTTTTTCCTTTTGAGACAGGGTCTTGCTTTGTAGTTCAGGCTGGCTCTGAGCTCACTATGTAGCTCAGGCAAGCCTCAAACTCAGCAATCCTCCTGTCTCTGCCTCCCGAGTGCTGGGATGACAGGCGTGAGCCACCACGCCCAGCACTGTGGTATGTGGTATTGATGGCTGGTGGGCGTGAGTCACCACCCCCAGCATTATATGTGGTTACCGGGATCAAACTCAGGACCATTGCGCTTGCGAGAGGCAGTCGCCAAAACCACTGAGCCAAATCTCCAGCCCGACACTTCCCCTTTTATAGAGGGTTACACACACTTGTGTAGAGAACAGAGAGAGGGTGTGGCTACAAGTATACATAGATGATGTGATTAGGTATGAGTGGATGATGTAATATGGTTAACTCTGATAAATAGGATAGTATATTTTAGCTAATATGGTTAGTTCTTCAGACAAGTGAAGGAGTCATGACCAAATGGGAGCAGGGGTCACCTCACCAGCTATAGGTAAGTCTCTGTGTATGGGAGAGAGTGTGCTCAATCCCCATTTTCCTTATGGGCTTTCATCGCTTGCTATGAGATATACATGCAGCACACTCGACCCAGCCAGGCTTGGACTTCCCTTCCATCCTGAGTATCTGTACTATGCTTGCTAGAGCTGTAAGTGCTCAAGAGGAAACGGTCAACAAATGGCTGCAACAAAATAAACAAACCAAACCTTGCCATGAGAGAGTATATTTGTTGGGAGAAGGAAAGAGACTTACTCTCTTATCTAGTATGCACATGTGAGAGCATCAAACAAAACATACTTGGCAATCTGTGGTATTAGAAAGAAAAAGGGAATCCCTATAATGGGCTGGTTTCATTAACTGTATTGTATCAGGAATTACAGAAAGACAGCTGGCTTTCCATGTGAATGAAAAAAATTTATGACAAGTTTTGGAGGTATAGCACCACAGATGTTTATACGGAAGAGAAAAAAATCTAGTCTGCTTTTTAGTGTACAGGCACTTAAATGGTTTGGTCTTTAAATCTATTGTTTTTATTACTTGACTGCCCAGATTTCTGCCTTCTTTTCCTCCAAAGAATTCATTGCTATCTTTCAGAAAGTATTCAAATAAATTAAAGGGCACTCTTTTATTAAATTTATATGTGTGTGTGAATGTGTGTGTTCATGTGTGTGTGTGTGTGTGTGTGCGTGCAGGAAAGTGTGTAGAGATCAACCCAGAGCCCAAGGCATGTACTGTACCACCGAGCTACATTCCAGGGCCCTCGAACTGACTCTACATTTCCAGTAAGGCCTGTGTGAAGCCGGCACAAGCCAAGAGTGGTTCTACAAGTCCTGGCCTAGAAGTCTGTGACCTACGGAGACAGGCTGGCAGTGTTAGTTGTTAGGTAGTGGGGTATGGGCTCTTTAGAGGACAGCTGCCGTTCTCAGTGAGTGACCTCTTTCTCTGTGTGATAGGAAAACTTACTAGGTAGAAGTTGTTTCGATGTTGTTTAGAACAGGTCACTAGATAATGACTTGTGAGTCAGATAATTTCAGAGACCTTTAATAAACTCAGGATTCATATTATACACTGAATACATTATTGCCTCCATGTGCCATAACTTCTACATGATTCATTTGTATGTTCACTCATTGATCCATTGATTTATAACATCAAGCTTAAAATTTATTGTGTTCTATCTGCCAGCCGTTTGTTAGCAGTGGTAAAAAGGGTGTTCTGTGTACTTCCATTTTAGATTTTAACACCAGTGGTTGGGATCATAGTCTACATAAACATTCTAGTTTAAATGAATTATAAGCTGTCATAAGATGTGTCATCATATTTAAAGTGACATAGTTTGGTTTCTAAAAAGTACTTAGTCATATTTTAAAATAAGCAAGAATAAGTGAATATTGTAAGATACAGTGGAGCATAGTACACAGGCTATCAGAGAAACACAATCCCTGAGCTTGGTGTACGTACTTCAATCCACACTATGATCATTAATTTGTCAGTTTGATCGAATGAGGAGATGCCCAGCAGATTGGTACGGTGCACTCTGGGTGCATCTAAGAAGGTGTTTTGAGACATGGTTGGGATGTGGGCCAGCACACTGAGAGGGAAGATCCACCCTGACTGGGCCAGCACCATCCACTGGGCTCACAACCGGATGGAATGGAAGGAGGAAAGCGAGGAAGATGGCCTGTATTTGAAAGTTCTATTTAGCTTGAGGGGCTGCAACTTTTGCTACTACCGTCTACTCTGTGGACATTGGCTCTTCCCACTTTCAACAAGGGCTCACAGGAGTGACTGTTGAAGGTGCTTCCAGGGCCTTAGTCATGGATTATCACTGGATTCTTGAGCCCCTTACTATGAGGCTTCCAACTCTTGCAAATAAGCAACCACTGTATCCATGGGCTTTACAACAGGGATCTGCACATTGTGGGTTATCCTGTCTTTTGACAGAGAAGCCTAATCAATTCAGATACTCTCCAAATAATTTCATTAACTACAGTTTTGCAAAAATGTAATAGTTCCTCTCCTCTCCTCTCCTCTCCTCTCCTCTCCTCTCCTCTCCTCTCCTCTCCTCTCCTTTCCTTTCCTTCCCCTTCTCTTTCTCTTTCCACAGTGCTAAAGATCAAAGCCAATGCTTTCTGCACACAAGTGTTCTGGTACTAAGCTATGTCTCCCATCCTTACAAATCACATATATATGTATGTGTGTTTGTGTGTATGTATATATGTGTGTGTGTGTGTGCATGTATATGTGTGTGCATATATATATATATATATATATATAAATAAAATCATATTTGGTCCTGACAGCATTCTTGTGAAGCATATAGAGTCCATGAGTTCCTTAACACAGGAAGAGTATGGATGGAACTCTGACCAGAATGTTACTTTCATTCCACCATGCCCCAGTGCACACAGAAAAGCTTTGTAATTCTCACATACCATTCCGACTCACTTTAAGGATCTTCTTTGCGGAAAAAAAAAAAATCAGTATTTTAACTCAAAATCTCCAACTTCTGCACAGCAACTACAAATTGGTAGTGTTTTCAGTTTGGGATGGTGGGGAGAGTGGCTTGGAAATCAAGGACTCTATTTTTCAAAATATCAACATTGGCAATGAATCTTTAGAAGCAAAGTACTACTGATCAATGAATTATTAAAGAACTACTGGGCTATATTTTTAATAGTCTGTAGTCATGTTAGCTGGTTAAATCAATTTTTTTAGGTACTAAAGAACATGAGAGTCATAAGCCTATTGAGACACAAAATATCCCTGTCATTCCAGATATTTCCCTGTTTTCCTTCTGAGATAATATCTCTTACACTGCAGAGTAGTTACTGCTTATCTTTTCTGTTTCTATGATTTGGCCTTATTTTACCATTTCATATTATGGAATTTCCCTGAAATGTTGGACAGTTCTATGCACCTGTTCATGAGGGTGTAATTCTTTTATTACCCTTAGTACTCCTGCCTCTTTGGTGCTGCCCTGTAAATTTATTTATTTATTTATTTATTTATTTATTTATTTATTTATTTATTTATTTATTTATTTTTGAGACAGGGTCTCACTTTGTAGTTCAGGCTGGCTCTGAGCTCACTATGTAGCCCAGGCAAGCCTCGAACTCAGCAATCCTCCTGTCTCTGCCTCCCGAGTGCTGGGATTACAGGCGTGAGCCACCACGCCCAGCACTGTGGTATGTGGTATTGATTACTGGTGGGCATGAGTCTCCATGCCCAGCATTGTATGTGGTTACCAGGGATTGAACTCAGGACCTTGCGCTTGCGAGGCAGGTGCCGGAACCACTGAACTAACCCTCTGGCCCGCCCTGTAAATCTAGATGTGCCTCCTCTTCCATTCTCTATAGCAGCTAATTTAAGCTCTTTCAGTTCTTCCATTTTATCACCTGTAAAATGAGAATAATAATAACAATAATATCCTTCTTCAAAGATTAAATTATATAATTCAGTTAAATCTCAGAATAACATTGGGTTATTCATACTGAATAATAATTGCAATAAAAATTTACTGTTAAAACTTCTGTTTTGTTCTTATGGCCTTTTAGCAGGTGTCCTTATCTTTTATTTCAAAAATAAATAGAAAATAAAGCTTGCCATAACATTGTGGCTGAACAACCATGAATATTCCATTTTCTTCATAAAGGATGTTCTGCTTCCTCTTCCATATACAGTTAAAATGTTGGGTATTTTTGTTTGTTTTATTTTGTTTATTGTTTTGGTTTTAGAAGATAGTATATTTTGTCATTTTCATCTTTTTTTTTTCTTTGAGACAGGGTCTCGATTTGTAGTTCAGGCTGGCACTGAACTTACTATATACCCCAGACTAGTCTCAAACTCACTGCCTCCCAAGAGCTGGGGTTGGGGGTGTGAGCCATTGTTCCCAGAATTGTGGTGTGTGGTACCTACTGCTGATGGGCATGAGTTACCATGCTCTGCGTTGTGATATGTGGCTCCTGGGGATCAAACTTGGGACCTTGTACTTGCGAGGCAGACCCCTGAATCACTGAGCTAAATCCCTGGCCCCTCCTCACTTTACTTTTCACCTATTCATTAAGACTTTTTTCTATCCCAAGTGTACATTTTAAACATGTTTAGATTTCTTCTGTTTTAATCAAGTAAGGAGCAAATTTAGCCAGGTATCACAGTCCCTCTCTCTGAGTGATAATGATTATCTTTAGCCTCCCTTTATGCCAACTGCATTTTTCCAACATTTCAACCATTCCAGGAACTGAAATCTTTCTGAGACTAATCATACTACTGAAATCTTTCTAAGTTTTTATTTCTAAATCCAGTGGTTAATTTCACTTTTTGTCTTTTAACTGTCAAAAACCCTTAACATAGCTGAGTCCTTTGTTCTTTACAAAAAACATTTTTTCTCCTTAAAAATTCCACAAAACCACATTAGTCTGATCTTTCTCCTACATCGCTATTGGTTCTCTATCTCTATCACTTCATTTAATGTCTGTGTCACTCTGTGATTTTTTTTTTTTTTGAGACAAGGTCTCGCTTTGTAGTTCAGGCTGTCCCTGAGCTCACTATGTAGCCCAGGCAAACCTTGACCTCAGCAATCCTCCTGCCTCTGCCTCCCAAGTGCTGGGATTATAGGTGTGAGTTACCATGCCCAGTTCTGTGGTATGTGGTACTGATTGGTAGTGGTCAGAAGTCACTGCACCCTATATTGTAATATGTGATTACCAGGGATTGAACCAGGGACCTTGGCTTGCTGGGGAGGTGCTGGAACCACTGACCTAGATCTCTGGCACCCCTATGTGATTTTTTTGCAATAATTTCTTCTTTAAGGATGCATTTAGTCTTATTATGTTGTTTTTAGTTATCATTTATTTGCTCATTTATATGGTCATTTTCATACGACCAGTGTTGTAAAGAGTGTGTGTGACGCCATGTGGAGACAGGTTTGAATGGAGAAAGGCTTTATAACTTTTTTAGGTGTGAACAGAGACTGAACTCGGGTGCACACTTCAGCAGCTAGCTGGGAAGAGCCTAATCTGTCTGTGGATGGTCTGACACTGAGAGAAAGTAAGATAGCAGCAGCTAGCCAGGAAGGGAACTAGCTTTATATAGTGATTATAAAAAATGTTTTTGACTGAATGTTCAACGATGGTCAGCACAGGTGTGTAGACAATCATTGGACTTACTGGCATTGGGAATATTGTATATTCCATCCCACATTTTCTTTGTGGCCATCTGTCTTGTTTACTTAGGGTAGTTGTTCACCTGTGAAGGTGTCCTTCAGGCTGGGCATGACCACCAGACTGCCGTCCTTATCACCCTGTACTCATATATACATCAAAAAGAGCAGGTTCTTCATGAAGTGGTTCCATAAAAACCTCAAATTTGTTTTGTGGAAAGTTAAATTTATTATCTTGTACCACTAATAAGCTTTCAGTCCTTATTGGCCCTAGTATACAATATTCAAAGCAATTCAGTGAAATAAATTACTTTTGTGTTACAGGGCATGTACCAAATATTATACTCCAAGTGAATTGGGGGGGGCTACTAATAGTTTAGCTATGTTTTTTTTTTGTTTGTTTGTTTTTGTTTTTTTGTTTTCATTTTTGAGACAGGGTCTCGCTCTGTAGTTCAGGCTGGCCCTGAGCTCTCTATGTAGCCCAGGCAAGCCTCGAACTCAGCAACCCTCCTATCTCTGCCTCCCCTCCCAAGTGCTGGGATTACAGGCATGAGCCACCACGCCCAGCACTGTGGTATGTGGTATTGATATCAGGCTGGTGGGCGTGAGTCTCCACACCCAGCATTGTATGTGGTTACCAAAGGTCGAACTCAGGACCTTGCGCTTGCAAGGCATGTGCCAGAACCACTGAGCTAAATCTCCAGCCCCAGAAAAACTCTGCGTTTTGACCATGTGTCTCACCTCAGTCTCAGGAAAAAAATGAAAAACCAACCCAGAATTAAAGCTTCAGTGGCTTCTTATTGACAGAGTTGGGAAGGAAAAAATAAAGGAAAAAGAAACAACATCTATGAAGGAATTTATATAATGGACACAGAAGTGACAAAGGAAAAACAGGGTGGCCTGCTACTTGACTGACCTTCAGGCTAATCTGTGTAATTAATCACAGTAAAGGAGGGACAAAGGCCAGAGCATATGTTCCTTTAGGCAAGGTGTTTTGATCCTATTTGGAACTGTGGTCCTTTGAGCTGTCTTTATCTTTAACCAAGCATTCTAGTAGGTTTTGGGCTTGTGGCCCCTAAAGTCCCTTATCTTCACATCCATCTGATAAGTATGTAGTCTGACCAGCTTCCCCACAAATGCAGGTTCACCTTGAACCTTAGGCTTTGTCTCCCCTGAGAGTATTATTTCCCTGGTTTCAAGGATAGATATTTGTCTAGAGTGCCTTTCCTAGGTACTATTGCTTTATCTGTCTCGTAGGACAAAAAATCTGTACTTGAAAATCTGTTCACCATGCTTAGTTTAAATTAAGGGGATTGCTTTATTTGACTTTTCAAGCTCAGTGCATCCAAAATCAAATCTTTCCTGCTAACACAGGCAGCTGAAGCCTTTCAGAAACCGTCAGATCTAAGCTCCCAGAAGGGAATTGCAGCATTTTTTATTTGATTCTAAAGAAAAAGTAGCAAGTCCAATTTTGACCAGTGTTTAAAAGCTTCTTCTAATCAAGTTTTATCAGTACTGTCCTTCTAATTTGTCAGTGCGATATTCTCTGAATACTATTCATTGTTTCATTTTGGTTTTAACTTTGTGAAGCAGTCAAATTTCACTGCTCCCCTCAGGTTTGGGACAGTTCGGGTTCTGTGGGAAGGTAAGCAAGGAAATAGAAGTTGAGCAAGAATTAGAGAGCAAGACGGTGAGGGTGAGAGTGGGAGAAAGGGGTTCAGCTAATCAAGGAGGGCATCTTACCTGCAGCATTTCACAAGAGAGGGTAATTCGTATCCAGATGGGACACATGACTACCATATCCTCGGTGCTTTGTACCTTTTTACTGTGTATTTGTCTCCATTCCAATACTCCGTTCCAAGAACTGTACTTGGAAATGGTGGTACAACACAAACAGAAATGCATCCCCTATTTTTATGAGGACTGTCTGTTTATCATCTAGAAGGAGAAGTAGTGTTATGGCTTGTGCAGTGCAGCTTTCCCTCAAAGCCTCATGCAGTCCTACGTGGGGCTTTTGCCACCTAGAGGTGGCTGGACCTTGAGAATGTGACACAGGAATTGATCCATGGTGCAGTGCTAGGCTCAAGGGTACGAGGATTATGCTGCCAGTGCTGCTCAGCCTAGTCATCTGGATAAGATAAAAGGGGCAGACGGGCAGTGGTAAGGTCCTATGTTGCTTTTGCTACCTTCTGCAGCTGGCCACTATGAACAGTTTCTCTTCTGCAAGTCCTGTCTGCCAGGCCATGCTGCTTTGGAGCCAACTGATTATGGGCTGAAACCACTACAAACTGTGAGCTAAATAAACTTCCCCCCTTCATGTTAGGGATCAGGTATTTTGTGTTAGCAGAGAGAGTAAACTATGCAGGCGCCAGAACCACTGACCTACATCCCTGGCCTCAGTGAGAAAACTAACTCAGATAGAATTTGGTACCTGAGAAACAGAGTCATTGCTGTGACTATACCTGACCATGTGGTTCAGGATCCTTCAGGAATGGCTTGTGGGAAGAGACTAGAAAGGTTCAGAGATGTGAGCTGAAAACGTAGGGCTGGACTGCCATAGGCTGTCCTTGACCCCGGATTCTAATCAGAGCTCAGAAGACCAGAAGGGCAGTGGAAATGCTGCTGTTAAACCCCAGGCTCGGGAGGTTTCTGCTGGGAAGGACAGCTTTGGCTGTTGGATCCCAGACAATGTGTATTACACGTTGGCAGAAGGTTTGTCTACATTTTGCTTGTGTCAAGACACTTTGCCTGAGACTGAGATTAAGGGGAACAGACTAATTAAATCTGGCAGTCTAGGTTGAGGCTGGGTCATGATGGTGACTGAGGGGGCCCTGTAGTCAGATCTGTGTTGAGAATCAAGAGCAAAAAGTCCAGCAGAATGATTTAAAACATTTTCAATTCGGCCAGAAAGGAAGCTATAGTAAAGATGTGGATTGCAAAAATAAAGCAGAGGAGATCACAATTGAAGAGAAGGAATGGAAGAATAGAAAAGATGATCTGAAGGCACGATAAGGAAGAACAAGGCTCCAGCCTTTGTACCCTCAACATTGTAAAAGTGAGTTTATTTACTTGGGGAAAAAAGCCACAGGACACCATGTTCCAGATGGGAGGTGGCCAAGAAGTTGTTCCTTGGGACTGGTTCATAGGCCGTAGTCCTACAGCCCAGAGGAGAGCAAGACTGGCTTTCACTCCAGCTGGCAGCAGAGCCTGGTATCACCCATGTGGCACTGGTTTCGGTTGCATGCACAATGCAAGAGTTACGGTGTCAGGAAGGTTCCAGCAACATTTGATAAGAAGGCCTAGGATGCCAGGCAGAGTGGCCTTGGGAGGGGAGTGGGTGAAGCCAAAGTTGCCTGGAGATGAAAGCTTCAAGGAGGGAGTGGAACAGGCCACAGAGGGAAACCATGGGAGCTCTACCCACTGCAAGTACCTCGGGGCCAGAGCCACCCAAGCCCTCTGGGGTTCATACCTTGCCACAGACTGCTGGGGATGCTAGAAGTAGAACAGTAGGATTTAGTGTTTGCCCTGCTAGATTTTAGTCTTGCTTTGTTTCCATTCTTTGCTATCCCTTGTTTCTAATTTTTAAAATGGATCTCTTACACCACTGAATGTTTAAATTGTTTAACATTCTCTTCATTTCTACAGGGGCTTCAAGGTAAGAATTTGCCTTAAATTTCAGAAGAGACTTTGGACTTGGACTTTACAACAGTGTTGAAACTGTTAGGACTTGTCATCTTTTGCATTAAGTGATGTGGAGGAGGCCCCATGGGGGGCCAGGGGAGAATGTGATGGCTTGTGTCTAGATGTCCCCCTAAACCCTCCTGCAGTCATAGGGAGAGCCTTTTCAGAGGTGATTGAATCTAGAGGGTGTGATTGATTTATTGTGCAATGCTAGGATTCAGGGTGCTGTGACTGAAGGTGGATGATTATTAAATCAGTTGACTAATCGGTTTGGCCCCATCCTAACCGCAGTACCCTAGATAGAATATCGAAGGGGCAGAACAATTCTAAGACCTCTTGCTTGCTTTTCTGGCAGGACTGTTTTTCCTCTGCAAGGCAGCTGCCATCCACCCTTGGAGCCAGCCAATTATGGACTGGAACCTCAACAAATTGTGAGCTAAATAAACCCTTCTCCCTTTTAACTTTCCATGTTGGGTATTTTGTTTCAGAAGTGAGAGAAAAGTAGCTAAGATAGGCAGATATAATCTGAAATCAAATTTTGACTATATGAATTATTAACTGTGATAAAAACATTTGGTTAGTTATTTTCTTAATTATTTATTATGAAAGATAGCCATGGACATTTTATGGCTATAATTTCCTATTACAGAGTCAGAGGAGTATAGTCAGAAAGGCAGTTTGATGTATTGTTTCAATTTTACATGATTATGATTTTTTACTTTAGTATTTTTAAAAACAATAGAGCAATTAGTTTTCTGACAAATGTAATGGGTTCACACTGTGTGGATAAAATCAATTCAAAAATGATTAGAACATCTTTTCTCATATAATAAACCATACATAATGTTCATTTAGATATAATAGGAATTAAAGCTTGAGTGTAATCCAAGGCCAGAAACTACTTGTTTTTCACCCCTCTGAAAATTTCAAATTTTCTAATGCTTTCTTTACTCATTTGTATTTTGGAGAGATTCGTAGTAAGGCGATAGAGATTATCCAAGATTGTGAAGGTAGAGCTTGGCTGGGGCTCACCTTAGCTCTTTAGTAAATACCAGTTCCCTTTTCTGTCCCTTGGCATTTCTACTAGCACCACAACAGGCACTGAGCTCCTCTGGATTTCGAGAAGGTGGAATAGAGAGCAGAGATGTCACACGTAGAAACCTTTTTCAGTGTCGTTGCATGAGTTTTCGATTAGGATGGGAAAGGGAGCCGTGCTATGCTGCAGATGAAAGGAATATCATACTTGCTCTTTACATTCATTTGCACAGTGGTGTTCCAGCTTCTACAGATTCTCAGGGCTGAAAATTATTTTAAGCTTTGCATAGCTTGTCAAGGTATTTTGCATGCTGTAGATCATATTTAAACCATTTAGACCAAATCTTTGCAGAATGCAGGGAGTGTGATGTTATAACCAAACGATCTGAAATTCTAACAAAAAGAAGATATTTGCAACATGCAAATTGCTGGCATTTGCCAATGTATTTACAAAATGCCAGTAAAGCCAGGGGAATTTGCATACAAATGTTCCATATGATGTTAAGTAATGAACTTGTATGAAGCAACTTAAAACAGTTACTTTCTAATTATAGGATTGCATGGTTTTGCCTCCCTGTGTTTGAAAATAGTTCTTGATTCCCAATGTGGAAGATAAACGTATCTATTTTAGTAGGAATTATTCATGATGCTCACCCAATTCATAATTCAAACTTCATTGAGAATGGAGTCTACAATTTCAAATATAACTGAACTTTATCTGAAGGTATTTCTCAGATTAAGTAATAATGATATATTTGCTTGGAAGATCCCTAGAACTTTGATAGTTTTTTTTAATCTCCCAAACCTTGGGTGTGTTACATACTTTAACCCTCTAGTGCTCCTCATCTTGAAGTTGAGGAAATTTTCACCTGACCAGTTTATTCTCCCAAGGTCAAATATATATGTGCAGAAACACAGTAACAATTGTGAATTCTGAGGATTTTCTGACAGTTGTATAATGTTGAATGTAGTTATAACAGTGATCCCAGGTAAGTCAGTTCTAGAGGTCAGCCGAAGTGTTATAACTTCAATTTAACAAAATTGCTAAGCACTTAAAATAGTCTCCCCCTCTCTCCACTGAGAAATTCCTTTAATATTTTCTGTTTACCAGGGAGACAAAATATTCACTTCAGACATATGCAAGCAGCTCTGTGATTCTCAGCACTTACCTCTCTTGCACAAATCAGTTACACATCTCATTTCCAGGGATAGTCCAACAATGAATAACATAGTATTAATAAACAGTGATAATGCATCTCTCTCTCTGTTTATAGTCATATTTTGGCTTGACTTTTTCTTTAGGCTTTTTCCTATGTCTTCAGCACCTATTCATTTTACTTGCCTATCTGTAAATAAATGCAATACATAAATAGTTTTATTTGCATATTTTCATCATAAATATCTGAAATATGTAAACAAATGTCAAGCTTTTAAAAGAGGGTATTTTTGATATTTTTACTTAGTATCTGAATTTCACATGATTATAATTTTGAATTTTAATATTTTTACTAAAAACTAGTATTTTCTAAAATAAAATAGGTTCAGTTGCATGGGTAAAATATTTTGATTTTGAAGAATTTCAAAGTGATTATGAAATTTATGAATGAATTAATTGCATATGCTTTCTAGCTATAATACA